>JAHZNA010001757.1:0-32115 GCA_027743935.1 Sinodicranocentrus sp. ZH6
GCATTAGGTGAAACTGCATGTAAAAATTGTCGACTCGGAGAATTACGAAATCAGTCATACACAATGCATTACAAAAAATTAAATCACGATTTAAAATTAATTAGAGCAAACTTTTTGACAAAGTAATTAGCCAACAATGAGCCTATGCGCTTCAGCTTTCATTTGATGCCATTTTTATAAAAAACCGTGCACTCCTTATATGACAAAAAGGTACAAAACAGACTGCCCGGATCTCAAACACGCTCATATTATAAGTATGGATGGATTTGTATTACAAGATATTTGAGTAAAATTTCAAACGAGTGGATAGCATCCGAACTTGATGGATTTATTTTGCTATCAATAATGAGATCAACGAGTGTGAGTTATTTATGGTAACTTTTATTTTTTATGTGAACTTGTTTTGATTATAGTGTGCTCTTATCGGCAACACTAATTTCATGGGTTAATTGGGTAATTAGATTTTAAGCTGGTTACATACCGTCCATGTCAATTCTTTGAAATGATACAAAGTGGATGAATGACTGAATTAGACTAAAATGATGGTTTTAAATAAAATTTACTTTACCTTAAGATCATCATAAGATTTAAAAGACATGATGGCAAATCCATCGATAATATCTTCGCTGACAGTGGGTTTCCTCACTTTTCGCTTTTTTGCGGGAGGAGTTTCCCCATCCCCACTGTCTGGGGAGGATGAGGCTCTCTCCCTTTCCATCTTTTCAGCCTTCTCTTTCCTCCTATCTTGTTTGATTTTTCGTCGACGAATTTCTGCGTTCTCCATTTTTGAGAACTTTTTGATTAAGATGGAGTAGAACACATTGAAATTAGTACACCTACTAGCTAGACCACTTTTAAAGTTAATCACGTTATAAGTTTGACATGGCCATGTCCTGAAATTAGACTTTTGGCCTTTTTCTCACTTTTCGAACACATGTTTGAAGTCGCAGCTTTTAATTCATCATTCTAAAGAGCGAGAAAATGTACTTTACAAGTAAGTTGGCATATTTATAGTTTTGATAAATAACATTACTAAATGTGCTCCCCATTTCAAGTCCCCCCTCATTGTTCAAGTTATAAAATTAATTAGGACAAGGAGCATTCTTTTAATCTTGTTACATCAGCATTCACAAAAATATAACTTTAAAGCTTATCCATGCCCCTTATCAATTTATCACTGAAAAGAGGATTTTCTCTGAGAGTGGTTTCGAACCAGAAAATAACAATCTTCTCATATAACCCGAAGGCAATCTTTGCCAAACGTTGATATCACACTCACGTTCCACTCTAAAGAAAATTTACACTCGTGGCAAATCCATGATTTCAATCCATCCATCTCTCTCAAAAAGAGAGCATTCATCGATTTGATTACATTTTTCACTCGGGTTCTCAAGCTGCAAAAGTAAATTTACCCAAGATTTCCTCCACAGTGTTTACTTTTCTCAGGAAAGAGCACTCGCTATTCCAAATACACAAGAGGATTTGCAATTTTTTTTCTCTCTCAAAGACTCTCTGACTTTCGTTGCACAAATTTAAAAGTAATCATTTCCTTTTTCCTAAATCCCAAATAGACTTAACCACAACAACACCACTTGCTATGCGCAATTATTCTCTCGACCAATTTAGCCGGACATGATGTCAATATCTAGTATAATCAGAGTGTGTGTACCAAACTGTTTACACAGAATTAGTGGAGAGCCATCATTATCACTAGTCTGTCCTCACCATATTTATCCAGCAGGTTACACACATGAACAAAAGTTACTTATCAGGATAATATGTGTACATTCTAATGTAACTCTAGTTCAGCAAATTGACTACATTGCTGAGTTGTCGGCAAAAAAACTGCGTGCTCTTCTCATCCACTGTAAACACTTGAGCGGCATAATCATAACAATAATAATAATATTTTAACGACTTTGCCCACCATCACTTTACTTTTCCACCATCACTTTACTTTTCCACCATCACTTGTTGACAATTTTCCACAGATTTTTAAATTTAAAAGCTTATCTTGCAACCTTTCCAGTCATCACTTAGTGGTCAAGACAATATGAATGAAATAAATCCTGTGGTTGCCAAAAAGGACGTAAATGTTGATACGACTTAAGTGCGTGTGCTCTCTGCTCACACTCATTAATTTCTTCTCTTATCTTTCTGTCTTGCAAATGTATGCTCATTTAGAAACATGGAGATTAGGAAGATCTCAAAATATTTAAATTCTCTTTTATCTCCTCACGTCTCTCTGTTTCAAGACGATATCTGACTTTTTCTTCTTCTTCTTCACAGAATGTACATCATCACACTTGAATTTTGCAAGGGTTTATTTTTGTTTACAACAAAAAATTCATTCTGTCTTCAATACTTTTTGTCTCGCGCACACACTCTCCTCTTTTGGAACTCGCACAAAACACACAAAGTGAACTTTGACACGTGAATGAATACAAATAGTCTGAAGTAAATAGCATCACCCTTCGGCTGATTCGTGTAACATCATTAAATTACACGCTCTAGCAGAAGTCTCCTCCACTAGATTTTTCCTCTTTCCCCGTTTAAATTATATTCTGTCTGTGAGACTAACCTTATCTCGGTACACATCATCTCTCTCACCTTTCCTATAGAAAAATATGGAAATTGTGCAACTCTTCTGGAATCCCATTTCTCAAAGTAATTCCCTAGGAATGATTTTACAATCTTTTTACCCTCTCTCTCTCTCTCTCTCTCTCTTTCTACTCATTCCCTTCTTCCCAATTAAATTGCTACCTCAGCGTTCACCAGAAAAACCACAGTGTTTGTTTGCCATTGCCAAACTTATTGATTGTTTGTGTAGCTCTCTGGGTATACACAAAACGAAAAACTCTCAGTTTTAAATTTCTGTCGTCCTTTATCCTCTAATCAAATTGATCAGTGTGTTACATAAGAACAATTTTCTCTTCAAAGTTGACACCCCGTCTCCATGCAAAGTAGTTAAAGAAGACACACACATTTTCACAATTCTTCATCTCCTTCACACACACACACACTCACATGGGCACTAATATATAAAAAGGAATGAGAGTTGAAATGAGAGGAATTCTTTTTTCTCCATTTTTTCTTCTTCTCTCCCTCTAGTCTTCCCGTTTCCCCACCTTAATAAAAATTGAGAGAGATCTTTATAATTTTTTCCTCTTTCATCATCTTTGACACAGTAATCAGTCAATATACAAATAGAGAATCAAAGTATTTTTTTAAAATGTGTACACACATAGCACAACATTGAACATCACACGCCTACAGTGATCGAGGAGAGTGGGGATGATGATGATGATTTCGCTCTCTGCTGATGATGATACCACAGAGGAGGATGTATGTACTCACACTTGCACTTACTTACTACTCACTCACTGCATTCTTCAATGTAGAACACTCTCATAATATCCTGTGGATATATACACAACCTCATATACAAAGGATATATATAAATATATCCATCTTCTCGATTTTTTTCTCTCTCTCTAGCAAGCTTCCACACCACTAGAACACTGTCTACTACAGAGTTTTAGAGAGGGAGAGGAGAGAGAAGATATAATATAATATGTAGAATCTCTCTTTCTTGTTCTCTCCTGTGTGCTTGCTCTCTCACATTGCTCTTTTTTCCTTTTTTTCCTCTTCTTCTCTCTATCTCTGTAGAAATGGAGTTAGTGTGATGATAACTAAAGGAATAGGGTTTTATACATCAGTTGCTCTCCTACTAGAGGACGAGCAAGGAAAGAGGAACGTGTGAGTCTATCCAGTAATTTTTGCTTGCATTCTTAAGCAAATCTTCCCGACGGATGATATGATGAGGAGGATGATGAGTAAAAAAAAAGAAATATAAGAGGGAAAAAAATTCTTGCTTTTTTTGCTCAGCAAAACACACCGTTCCTCTCTTTAGTTGGGATGATGTCGGTAGATAGTGGATTTTTTGGGGGAGATAGAGAGACACAGAGACAATCAGTGTGGAGAGGAGGAATATGAAAGATAAGTCTTTAGAAAAGGAATTTTAGGATGAGAGGCTGTTGTTCAAGAGGCTTAGATTTTTAAGAGAGGGAAAGATTTAAAGGATTTTTTTCTTCTCACTTCCGTTTCATTCCCTTTTTGAAAAGGATTCGCAAAACTAGGGAAACTGGATTAAAAAGAAGGGATAACAAATTGGGAGATGCTCAGGAAATTTGTGATAAATTATTTCAAAATGGGAAAGAGCACAAGTATAAAAAATATCTATGGTATTAAATCCCTCTTCCAGTTCTCTAATGAGGGATGTGAGCAGAGAGAAAAGAATCTAGAGAGAATTTCCCAAAGAAGCCATTGAAAAAAGAGGAATGGCTTTAAGAAGGAAAATATGATTTACGATTTTTCCCATTTCTAAACATATATCCTTTCATTTATAATATATATATATTTATATATATATATAAAGAAAATAAAAGTTATGTTTGTCATTCCGTGTGGGAAAAGGATTTCACCTTTTCCTCTCTCTCTCTCTCTCTCTCTCTCTCTCTCTCTCTCAAGAGTCGAGTCTCTGTCCAGCTTGGATAAATATATGATAATCTGTACTGATGCGAAGGAAAGTAGTGATCACAAGGGAAAAAAGGTGTTTTCTCCTCCTCCGTGCAAACCTCTGACATGACTAGATTTAAAGGAGGATGACAAGAAAGGAAATAAAGTAAACACTAGTCTTGTTTCCCCTTATCAAAAGAATATTATATCAAAGGTTCATGTATAGTACAAAGAGTACAAACTAGTATTCTTTTTATTTCCTCCTTGTTTCCCCGTCTCCAAACTATTCCTACAAGAAATTGAGCAAGTCTGATTTCCCTTGTCTACCAATATTAAAGGGGTACATGGAACAAAAAAAAGAGAGAGAGAGAACAAGAAAAATAGCAAATGTAAAATTGCAACCTTACAAGAAAATAACTCTCTGTGACGTGACGACCAGGCACTGTGTGCAATATGCCGTAGCTGAAAAGAATACAGAGTATATTATCACTTTTTTTCGTCATGTGTAGTCCATATAATTTTACTAGGCAACTTTACCACATAGCATGGCATACTTACAGAGAGAGAAAAACATTTTCTATCCTGACGATAGAAACCTTCATGGTTTTTTTCGGAGTGTTTTCCACCTTTACTCTTTTTTATGAGGCACCTTCCATATCCAAATAGGAAGGATGTTTTTCCCAATGAATAAACATATCCCGTGTATAACACCGTCACGGGTATACATCCCTCCAGTCAGTCAGTCACTTGAAAAGAAAACTCTTTTTGTGGAGGATATATAAATATATATACGTATATATATATATATATATAAATCTATTAAATCCATACATATATCCCTGCTATATATTCTCTCATCTTATTACCGTAACGAACACATATTTTCCGCAAGAATAGAATATATCCAGCCTTTGTGCTTATCTCTTCACAAAAACTTCCCCATACATTCCCCTTCTTGTGGATGCAAGCACACGTATGCATAAAGGCAAGAAGGGAAACAAGGAAAAGTGAAGTGGAGCTCCACACTCGACACACGTAGAGGAATTGCAACCTTCCATCCATGCATGGATACACGTATTTACGTGAAAAAGAAATAGTGCCCATTTAGAAGAGCGCCGAGAGGAGAATACATGTAATTCTTTAGTAATACACTTTAACTTGGGGAAAACATATAAACCCTTGTGAGTCTACCTATGCCTCAGAAAAAAATACTTTTCTTCTTCTCTTCCTATCTACAATCTTGAAAATATAAGGTTACAACGAAAGGCTACGTGTTTTCCATGGTATTCCTCTACATACAGATATACAGATATGTTCTTCTCAATTCCATGCAATTTGCTAGTTTAGAAAACTTGCATGGTAAACTTGTTCAATTTTTTCCTCAATGTTTCTCCCAACTTGGTATAGGATTGCATTTGGTATTGCATCGGATTGCGGCAGGGATGCATCCATTGCATGCTTTTTCCATATCATGAAATACTGTAGGAAAAAAGAACCCTCTGGAGAAGAAGGAGAGGTATATGTATTGTAGAGTAGAACACTGTAATCCATTCCGGGAGTTGGATTGCATTCGATTCTTTGTAATATTACGGCTTTAAGTGGAAAAACAGGATTTTCTATCCTGGAAATACATGTACACACATGGACACCATTCTCACTCCCACTTTGGAGAATACAATGTGTTAGGGAGGAGATGTTCTTGGAGAACAAAAAATACTTCAACATTGTTTTCCATAAGAGAGTAAATATCCTTGGAGAGTAGAGTCAAGGGAAGAAAGACATAAGATCTCAGAGTATAACCTGCTTTTTTTCCTCCTCAAGAACCAAAATCCAGTTGCTTTTCGCCAGTCTTCATTCACTCACTTTGAGGAGAAGAGAGGGTACATCAATCCTTCAATTTTTTTGGAGCTTCTTGTCTTACGAAATTGTGCAATCTTTGACATTTTAAATATAATATTTTTTTTATTCATTTCTCTCCATCCCTTCTACAAGTCTCTGTCATGGATGTCATGCTGGATTAATGTAGTTTTATTTTCCACTCTAGCTCCAAATGCAATTTTATCATGTCTATAAAATCATAGGATGGTATAGGAAAAATGAGGGAAAAATGTCAAAAAGCTTTCCATGTCAGTTCGTATACCCCTTTTTCAATTCCCTCACTCTTGTTTTGCAACCGTCTATTTATTCATGAATATATTAGCAAGAAATATCATTTCAAAGACTGTCTAGAAAATTAACTAGGGATTGTATACATGCATTATTATATTCCTTTATATCTAATCTAATCATATCGTGTATCCATATGCTTCCATTTTGGGATTGCCACCAGGAGAAAAGATTTTTCCTCTATCCTATATCGTGAGTATATAAAAGGAGAGAGAAAAGTGAAATCTTTTTTCCACTTATGCCACACATATTTCACGTAGCGTAGTTCACTCAAGAGCAACATGGATTTTCAGGGAAAATGAAGAAAAAAGGAAAAAACGGAAAGTCCGGAGAGAGAGAGAGAGAGAGAGAAGAGAGAGAGAGAGAGAGAGAGAGAGAGAGAGAGAGAGAGAGAGTCTCCGGCAAAAAAACAGCCGCAACCCTGGTAATATAAAATTGTAAGATTCTTCTAAACACAAGAACACATGTCTGCATTTCCCATCTCCACATATTGTAAGGTACATGGATCAACCCTGTGTATATATGGATATCTTATATTTCACCGTGATGATGATGACCATCACAAGCTTGTATACGAGCTCCACAAAGGAATGGAGTTTCAGTCTAAAAGCATTGTACACTCTGGTCTGTTTCTCTTTTATGATTTTTTTCTTCTTCCATTTTTACACAAAAAAACGAAGATACACATATGGATGACTGGATGGATACTCACAAAAGGAAAAGACGTGCATAAAACTTTGTAAAGTTTTTTTCTTCTGTGTCCTCCTCTTCAGGAGAAAATACGAGTCTTTACAGCTCTTTTCTGCTATTTCATCAAGAAGAAGGAAGAAGAACAGGGTGATTTTTTTCCATCATCACCAGCTCACTCTTATCCTAAAAGAGATATATATGTACAGGTTTTTCCCAGCAAAAATTATGTGCACACAGTTTATCATGGATTCATCGATATGTATGCAGAGAACACATTGGAATTTTTAATACATGGCAAGAGATCCCTCTTCCAAGACCACATGCATGACAGACAAGTCCAGAAGGCAGAAAAAGAAGAAAGAAAGGGAAAAAATTGAGAAAGAGACGCACAAGCATATACACATGAAAAAGGGAATCTTTTAGTTTCATTGCGTGCATGGATAATAAGGAATATTGTGGAGAGCTAGTCGTCATCATGACATCAAGAAAAAAAACCTGGAGAGGATTACTTATTTTAATGGAACGTGCGTATGTATTGTTAGCAAATGTACAACGAGGAATGAATACAGTGAAGGATATGAATTTATAAGAAACAAATATCAATTTGCTCTTCGTCCTCCTTGTCTTTTTCATTCCTCTTGTGATGGATTTTTTTTTCGGTTGGCGAGTGAATAGTCATATATAAAAAATACTAACAAAGTGACCACCTTCGACACCGGGCTTTGGCCTGGTTTAATAGTGCAGCTGCATGGAAGACAAGGAATGAAAAACACGTTGTTTCCCTGTAGTCCACTTGAATGGGGTAATGTATGTAGTTGAGAAAAAAGTGTAGTGTTCCAGCGTGTAATTGTAACAGGGAGGAAAAAGGTTTTCGCTGGTACTTTTATTTTATTCTTTTGTGTTTATTGCCCAAAAAATGGTGCTGGATTCGTTTGTGATAGAGAGAGAGAGATGAGGACAATAGAAGGTTTGGAAGGTTGTTAAACTACCTTTGTGTGGTTTTTTGTGTGTAAAATAGTAAATGGAGAGGAATGGATTTCATAGGAAAAATGAGTTATGAGATTGATAGTATATCTTGACAAATTAGAATTGGTAATTGGATGATTATGTAATTAATGTTTAAATATAGGTATGGCCTTGTGAAGAATGGAAGGGTGCGATAAGCAATTTTTTTAAAAGAGGTTTAGACAAGGAAAAAACGTTGAAAAATTCAACTGGAGCGCTAGCTGACGTCAATAAATTAGAATGAAACACATTCGCAATGCAGTGGAATGAATGTAAAACTCGGGACACATTTCCCTTTAATGTAATCCTTGATAAAGATCTATTAACACATTAGCTAAGATGAAGTGAACAAGATGCAGAAAAAGTGGGATATAAAGAGTGAGCAAGTATATTAGAATTTTCTCAATAACATTCGTAAACCATTATACAAACTTGATGCTTTAACCTCGTAAGCTAATGACAGGAAAAGGAGGGTCATAAATCAAAGTGAAGAAAGCCGTTTTGTACAAAAGCCGTTTCACATGGAAACCTGCAATCTGCAAACTGCCGATAACACGTATTCGCCTTTATAAAAATAATCTAACCATATCAACTTCTCTTTGGAGTGAAAGATTTCAATCAATAATCCTTTCAAACCTTGCATATTCACGTATAAGTGTTATATACATGTCAAATGTCATTAAAATTGGATGCCCTACTTATCCCCGTTTATTTCTCCGGAAATTTGATTGATATCATGAAACCACATAAATCCCCTCAAAAAATAATACAAGCTCTCCAGGGCGTTTGATCTTTGATCATATACCCTGATAACGTATTTTTCCATGATATATTATGTCACTAAATATTCCCCATATTATTTCTCTTCCATGAGTGAATAAAGACATGACTTTTGCATGACATGACCTGCCTACGATCGTCAATTCTCTCTGACTTTTCGACAAATAAGTTTATTTAATGCTTTTCCATATATACATAACATTATCCTGGGTGACTCCTTTCGCTGGAGGTGGAGAATCTAAAAAGTTTCAGAGAGGAAAAAACGGTAAAAGGTATAGAATTACATGTTGTTAACATGACTCTCCGTGTGTGTGCCATTGGCATCGTACATCACAACACTAATACCTTTCTTCTTCCCCACTTGTGTAAACAAAGATTGAGCCAACGGAACGAACCAAGAGGGTAAACCACTTTTCAGCCAAGAAAAGGAGGACGACGATGTATGTGCAAGTGCTTACGTGTGTGTGTCTACTCACACCACACAACATGTGCGGTAATGTACACTCAATTTGTGCCTATCTCTAATTTGAGGCATGTGCCATAATATTTTTTAGCTTTTGAATCGTGGAGTAGGAGTTGTATCGTGAAAAAATGCGAGCATTTTTAGTATTGTGCGTGTGTCAAGTCCAATCCGTTGAAATAATTTATTTCTTTTAATATGAATCCTTTCTTACAGACTTTTTTCCTTTTTGAATGGATATGAATGATCGATAGGAGCGTAAAAACTAGTGAGCTTGTCCGTAAATTATCATTTATTTAGAGCGAAAACAAAAACTAAATCTGATGTACAAATATGTAAATAGGATATTTCCCGCAGGGTTAAAACATTACCGGTGCGATATTATTATGTTCTTAAATTTATGATTATATGTACAGGGTTTTTTTTTAGTTACTTTGGTTGGTATGTTTAAAGTTTTTTTTTCTTAAATATTACGACGACTCTGCTCTCCAGCATTTCTCACCATGGTGGCAAAGTGGCTCATAGGTTTTTTGAGAAGAGCTGCGGGATTACCGTCTTCGACGAGTTTCCCATCTTCGAGAACGAGTACCCTATCCCCGTCAATGATTGTGTCGAGACGGTGCTGTGAAAGAGAGATAAAAATATGTCTAGAGTAAGCCCATATATTCATTTTTCTTACACGAGGGTACATATTTTTGTTGGAAATAGGGATAACCCCACACACGTACAGCGACAGTGAGCACAGTGGAATCTTTAAAGACATCCTTGACCACTTGAAGTAATGTTCGCTCAGTGCCTAAATCCACGGAGCTTGTTGCCTCATCCATTATCACCACTTTGGATTTGTGAAGGATGGCTCGTGCCAAGGCAAGCAGTTGCTTTTCCCCAGCACTAAAAGAATCCCCTCCGTATTTGATGTCTGCATCTGGAAATTCAGACAAGGATTTGGTGTATTGAGGTTTCAATGGAATGGACAAGATTGTATTATACAAATACATATTTTACCAAGTTGTCCAGGCATTTCCTTCACGGCATCTTTGATTTGACAGAGTTCGAGCGCAGACCAAATGTCGAGGTCAGGGATTTTCCCTTCAGGATCCAGGTTAAATCGTAAAGTCCCACTAAACAAGATATTCTCTTGGGGGATGATCGCAATGCTTGATCTGAGCTTGAGAAGAGGGAGATCGTGAATGTTCACACCATCAATTAAAATCTGACCATTCTTCACGTCAGAAATTCTAAAGAGGGCCATAAGCAGGGAGGACTTGCCACTCCCGGATCTCCCACAAATGCCTACTTTCTCTCTAGGCTTAACGTTAACATTCAATGAAGAGATAATGGGCGGTCTGTCCGGTCCATATTGTACAGATACATCTTTAAACTCTACTTGACCACTTGTTGGCCAATTTTGTGGAAGTGAGCTGAGGGGTAAAGTGCCTTCATAGTCTTCCACTTCCAACTCTGCATATCTATCTATTCGATCCACAGAGTTCATAAACATTTCCACCTCGGCAAGAAACTTTACCACCCAGTTTAGATAGACTGGGACGAGGAGTGTGTAATTGATGGCGAGACCCACCATCGAGGCGGTTACACCTTCGGGGTAAATGTGAGAAGAAACGACGGCTGCTAGTGTTGCCAAAAATACTATCACGCCGCCAAGATAGTCCTGTAGTAAATAAAAAGAGGAATGTATAAATATTTTACTTCACGTTCCACCATCATTGCTCAACTTTTCACAGAGATATTCTTTTCACAGATTATTGAGTCCACTCGAAGAGGATCAATAAAAATGCTTGTGTCAACAAGACACGAGTTGATTTATCATTTGTAAATAGAAAAAGGCAAGTTGGAAAAAGTTGTCATTTTGTGGGAAGGGAAATAGAATTTCCTGTCATAAAGCGTTATTTCCTTCTCACCAGCGATATGCTTAACCAGCGATTGCCCACGTTGATAAACATATCAGCTTTATTATGGGAATCCAATCTAACCAACATTTGGTTAGTGAAACGATCCTGTTCGCGAAAAGCCCGGATTGTGGATAAGCCTTCTAGAGTCTCATGAAAGTGTGAGTAGATTGGGCCCCTGGAGATTGCTTGAATCCTTTGCAGCTCTCTATAACACAAATAGAAAAGTATAGATATCAGTATTCCGGAACAATGTCACATTTCCTAAGAGTGAGTGAGTTGATCTCGATTTTTTTTAGGAAAGTTGAGACCGTTGAAACGGAAGTAGTATACCTGGAAGAGAACCGATAGAATCTTTGGATATAGTAGTAAATCGCCACGATGGGGATGGCGAGCAGGAGAAACCACGCGTTTACTATGGCATTTACAACGATGGCGGAAAAACAGAGGAAAACGAATTGCAAAAAGCGTTGCATGGAAATGCACAGTTTCTACAAGAACAATATAAAATCAACAATTTTATTGAGAAATTCTGCAAATATTATAATTATGCATAATTCATACACTACAGATTGAATAATGAATAAAAACTTTGAAACATCCTAAATTTTTTTCCCTACATATTTCTTTCCACAGCAGACATTCATTCACCTTTGACCTTGACTATAAGGATATTTGAGAGAGATATTTTAGAGAGGATATTTTATCATCACTTGGCATCCTTTCATCTCCCCCTCTGAGTTTTCAACTTTTTCCCCCTTGTAACCACACTCACATATGTTTTCATTTTACGCAGTGCATAACTCGAGAATTTAGTTTAGGCCAAGTGGATTGTGGTAAATGTGGTGAAAAAGATGGGGATCATCAAATGTTGAGGATGAAATCATCTCTGTGGAAAGAACCAACCTAAGGCCTCTGCCTCAATGTGTGTTTTGTTATTAAGAGCGTTGAATCCTCTTCTGCACTTGAGTTATAAATTTTTCACAGTTTTAAAAACATTACAAACTCAAATGCGGAGATGATGAAATAGGAAAACGTTTCATTTTTAAACAATACAATGAATTTTAAATTATACGAGTTGTTATACTTATATCCGTTGTAAAAAAAATGAGAGGAATGCTACACAATAAAACTGAATTGAAAAGCAAAGAAGAATTTGCCAAAAAATCCTCTCTTTCATAATGACAACTTAGCAAAGACTCAATGTGCAATTGAGGTTGATGCACGAAAACACATAAAATGTTTTACTCACCCTATCCACCACGGCGACATCGGATGAGAACCGGTTGATGATCCGTCCGATAGGCGTACTCTCAAAGAATCTGACAGGACATCTGACAACTCGATCCATCATTCTGGCATGCAAGATCTGTCTCGAGTTGGCCCCAGCCTGTTTTCCCAAGAGATTGCAGGATAGGGAGACGATGACAGTGGCAATACTGAGGATGACATAAATATTAAAGTAGTGTGACATAATCTCGTCATATTTCTCTTGGTCGTCTTTATACTGGTGAACTGTATCGCTCCACTTGCTCAGCCAAAAGTTTGTGTAAACTCGGACCACTTCATAACCCACGGCGGAGTACAAATACAGACAGCTCACAACCTTCCCACATGCTTGGATATAAGATAAGTACACTCTCAACGGGATTTTCCCATATTCCCTCTCATCTTGACTGGTTTCTCGGGCTAAAAGGGCTTCTTCAAGGTCCTCCACCTCATCCTCTGTGAGATCCCCTTCACTCGCTCCAGAAACCGTGGATTGGAGTCGGGGTGAAGTGGAGATTTTCTCTAGCTCAGTGTTTGACGATCCTGTTGAGGATGCTGTCTTTTTGGTGCTGAACAGCTTTTTGAAGAGATTGTCTTGAATACGAGGACTAGCTAAGTCGCTCCCTGGTCCAGGAGATATTACTCCAGTGCTAGAGGCAGTGCGAGGGGAAATGGAAATTCCAGCTGAGGGAGGTGCCGTCGAGCCCCGGGTTGCTGCTACGTCTTCGTCTACAGGAAGGGATTGCAATCTTTTAAATTTTTTTGTAACGGAAGGACTCCTATTTTTCGTTTCTGGTTGGAGTGAACTCATCCTTTGGAGTTGAACGTGTTTATTGGAAGATGAGGATGTACGACTGTCTCGAGATGTTCGGCTGACAGCACGACGTCGGAGAAGTGGAGTCATAATCTCGTCGTGACATTCATCACTTGGAAGGAAAATGTCGTGGGATAAATTCTTGTAGTGGGAAAATGTTCCTTTTTTCTTCCGGAAGGGTTCAAGTTGTGCAGTGGTTTCTTCACTTTTGTCAGCCATACTTTTATATTTGAATTGGAGACCAACTTTGGAAACGAGCTTGAGTAAAGTCCATCTCTCCTTCGCGGTTCTGGCTTCACGTTGAATATTTAATTCTTGCTCTTTCCTGCTAATCATTTCCTGCCAGTCTTTATAACAATCAGGGTCCTTTTCTTGGATTTCCGGCATTGTCCCTTGGATTCTAATTCTTCCGCGTTCCATTGCAATCACGTGATGAGCATGGTTCAGAACGGGGAGATGATGTGTTACCAAAATCACTGTGCGTCTTGACCTCAGCAGGAATTTTATAATTCCTGCGTCCAACACATGATGTGCTACTTCCACGTCCAGGGCAGACAGAGGGTCATCAAGAATCACAACATTAGCCATGGAATATAGCGCCCTTGCACTAAAAATGAAATGGCAACAATTGATAAACTAAATTGTGAAATAAATTCAACGATAATAAAATTTAAGATTTTAAGATTTAAAAAACGCACGTCGCAATAGTCCCCTTTGCCCAAGTCATTTCTCCATAAGTCCTTCTCATCTCGCCGAGAATAGCACTAACAAAAGAAGATTTGCCACTTCCAGTTTGTCCCACAATCACTGTCAGCTTCTCCTTAGGAACTCTAATGGACAAATTGACAAGTCCAGATTGACGGGCATTGTTTTGCTGGTGAGTGCCAGGCAAAGGATTACAACCGGAAGAAGGGGAGGATGTCTCATCCCACGAGAAACTTGCGTTTATCAATGAAAGCACGGTTTGCTGAGCTCCTTTCTTTTCTACGTCTTTGTTTGAAAGGTCATTTATCCCGTTTGCTGAGGAAGAAAGTAACTTATGACTTTCCTTACTTTCCGCTTCCTCTTCATCCTCCGCAATATTTTCTAAAACAAAGACAGAGTCCGTGCTCGCTTGGAGATCAGAGTTTCTACATTTTCCCACCGGGATGTTAAGATTCTGTGACTTGACAGGGCTTTTCCGGCCGTCATCATTTTCTCTCCTGGATGTGACCACTTTCTCTGCCTCCTTTTGATCCCCTTGGTCAGGCAAAGAGGAGGCTTCAGGAAGCATAAGAAACTCACGAACGCGACGACCACTAACCTGAAATATGAATAAAATCTTTTTCAAGGCTTCTTCTCAAAAGAATGTGGCAAGTTAAAAGGATTATGTGTTTGAAGGTTAAAACAAAGGTAAAAAAAAGTGTAAAATTACCAGAGCGTCTATCACGACAGGGACGGTAATGGGGAAGATGAATAATGGCACGGTGAGCTGATTGAATAAAGCAAGCCCAGCGAAAACTTTGGGTGGCTCAAGTTTCTCCGACTCGATGAACGGATACAAGCCAAATGTCACGACTGTCACGAGAACCGAGGAGATGTGAGTAAGGAATGCTGTAAAGAAAACAAGATAAAAAACATATTGCTTGTGCTATTTCCCCTCTCCTGACAAAAAGGTGAAAACAAATTACTCTACTGTTTTACAAAACGCCAGGTTAAATTGTCATTAGCGTCTGTTTGAATGTTCGAAGAAAAAGTTCAACTTGAAAAAAGCTTGTAACAGAAGGGAACAGGCGGTGTGCTCGAATAAACATTTTTTGTACAAACTTGTTTCATTCAAATTGCTGCTGGTTATTAAATTGAATTATTCATAAAGTTAATTACTCCAATTTTCAAGAAACAGATAACTCTTATTTTTTATCTATAGGGATAATTGCTATTTTTAAGGTATTGTTTCCTACTCATTACTGAGCGGTAGAGAAGATCCTTGTCCAAGTTTTTCAACTCTTTCTCTCGGATTTGAAAGACTTTTTGACTGAAAAGAAGTTCCCATCCATGAAGTTTGAGAAGTTTCATTCCCTGGAGAACTTCACTAATTGTCCGCAACCTTTCATCGCACCGCTCCTGCACAAAGTTTACGTAAAAATATTATTTTTTTTCATAAGTTAATTTAAACTTACAGGGATTTTATCATGACGCATAAACTTTTTGTCAAATCCGGGGCAACTTTTATGCATTTTTTTTATATTTTAAAAGGATGTCTTGTAATACAGCAATCTTATCAAGGATTCATATGATAACGATTTTCGTAAAAATTCTCCTTTCTCGACAAAAAACATGATCAAATACAATCCGGATCTTGGCAGCTCAAAATGAATGAGTTTATTGTTGGGTGTGAAAGAATCTATTGTAAAATCAATTAGTTTCGTCATTGTTACTTTCATTGACGTGACTGGAGGGCCATTTTTTCTTCTTTTTACAATGACCATATTAAAATCCCTTCATGAATCGTTCAGACAGTATACACGTACTACAAAAAAAGACGCTATGCTAAATTTGGTATGAGTCAGGAAATTATTTTTCAATCTATTGTGTTCCAGGAACTGGATGAGTCAGCACATTATGCATTATGTACGTCACCGACTCCAATCAGGTTTGCAAAAAAATCAATTTGCTTGTGATCTTCAATGTAAAGGTATATTCACAAAGTTTAAGAGTTATTGACGCTTTAAAATTAGCAATTTTTTTGTATAACTGAAAAATGTTTGTTTGTCTCGTTCAATTCCATTAAAGTTTGGAATTATTTCACAAAATACATTGCTCCCACAGTTCGAGGAAAAAAGGAATGGTTGACGAACTCCTCGGAATATCTGAGGATCCTGCTACCCTCCCTGTCTACATTCGTACATATGTGCGGTTTTTGTTTTACAATCCGATCAACACCCACATTAGTGGGTATTAAGCATTAAATATCAAATGGATGTATGAATGTAAGATAGATCTTCATTCATGAATTCTTATCTCATTGCAGAAAAAACTCATTCATTCATTCTTTCAAGAGTGCAGAAAACAGCCACCTTATTTGCAAACTCAATTGGATATTTTGTACTGCAAAAAAGTTAACGTAGCGAATGCACTTTTTGCATGAGTACAAAAACTTTTTTGTTCGCTACAAACTGGTCGGCAAGTTTGTTTATTCATCCCCACCATAAAAAGTAATTATCTTATCGTAAACAAATCATGATGAAAAGACAACACAAAAAATCAAAAAATCATTGACAAAAAGGAGATTTTACGAATAACACAACTAGTGTGTACTCCAATGCATTTAAACAACTAGTCAATGGTGCGGTTGCTTAAAACACAAGAACACACACAACGACGCAAGAGAAAAATATCGAATATCAACTGCCTCACCCAAACCCTATCCCACAGGTACTTTTTTGTCTTGTCCACTGTCAAAAACCAATCGTGAATGAATGAGAAAAATTGATTTTGACAAAAAATACATATCCTTTTAAAACACAAAGGTATTCATCTCTTAAAAATAATTCATTTCACAATACCATCAGTTCCTTAGAATTAGATGACATTTTCTTTCCAATGAGAAACTGGAGCGGAATCATTATCAAAATACAAACTCCAGCCCCAATCAAAGCACTGTAGCCGAGTTGGAAGTACAACAGCGTCATCAATATTCCCAACTGAAAACAAAAAAACAACCGTAAAAAATTAGCTGGTTACACATGATTGAGTGAGTAGAACATGACATGTACATTTTTCCCCTTTACACATCATCATTCACTATTTTCTTTTCTTATCAACAGCTCCTTCTTCAGGGGTAGGAAAACATCTTTTAAAAAAATAAAACTAAAGCAACAGCTCCCCACGTCGTCTTCATTGATATGTCGTGAGATCACATAATACCACGTCCACAAGGCACAACCTATTCAAATCCTGTGTGCTGAGTGGGATAATATTACATCCCGGTCTAAACTAATTAGCATAATATATTCCCTACGCATTTTTACCTTGTCAGGGATGTCAAAAGCCAGAATAAATTTGTAGCTCGAATGTGTAGCAAAGATTGACAAACTATTCGATTACAAATGGAGATAAACACAAAAGCAATAATCACACTCGTTTTCGTTTCACTCCTGATGGAATCTTAGCGGAAGACATTTGTCTACACATAACTGTGGGATAATCGAGTTGACTTATCTTTGTCTGTCATACAAGCTCATATACTCATACCTTGAGAGGTATCGCCCAGATGAAATGAGCCATCCAAAAAAACATCATAATGTTGTTCGTATCTTCCGACATGATGTTCACAATAGAGCCATTGTCAAACCCGTGGGTTGCACTACTACTGTGACCTGTTGATGAGGTGCCACTCTGCTTATCTCCGTCTTCATCGCCGTCACTATCAACCATGTCATCAGAGCCATGCTGCTCGGCTTGCGAACTCTTGGTGGGAGACAAGGTTAAGGACTTTTTGTAAATCAGTGCCTGCAAAAATGCAACCAATGGAATTTAATTTAATCACTTTCAAATGAGCAGTTTTCCTAAAAGCTTCCAATCAAAAATCACAAAATATATGTCGTGCCATGTCATCATATAATTTTCGATGGGAAATATGCACTTTTTTCTCTCAATTAGAATCCCTCTTGAGATAGACTTGAAAGAGAAAACGTGTCTAGCGCTTAAATTACAAGAGCGATTATCCCCAACTCGTGACTGTCCACTAGAAAGAGTTTTCTTGAGTGATGAGATGGAAATAATAGGAGAGTATGTGTGCAAAGAACATACCCCAAGCACAATTACTCACTGCCATCATCTCTGATCATTATCACGTTATACGTCTCTACTTTCGTACAAGTGTTGCAAAACCTCTCTGCGTGTTTAAAGTAGTAATTAATCAGTCGGCAAAAAATCCGGTATAAGTGAGCAAGTCTAAGAGCATGTTGAATAAAAAAAAAAACTATTTTGTCACGAGAGGGGACGATCTTCATGTTCACACATGAAGACATGCTCCACACGTGTAAATGTTTTTGTCGTGTGAAGCTCTCATACCTGTAAAGCCAACTTCATATGAATCCCTTCCGAGTTGACGAGGAATGTGGAGCATTGTGAGAATGTACTTTGAAGAAAGGACGCGACCAGGATGATAAGAGACATGACGTATCCGTTGGAAATCAACTGTGAAATTGTCAAATTTTCCAAAGATCCTGTCTCAATTGGAAGCCTAGTTGTATCCTCCTCATCTTCAATTGACTCGTAGTCGTAGTCTTCTACTAGAGTGTAATTCGCTTCGGTATAAGCCACAATTGCTTTGATTCCTAGCGGCGCTATAAACCCTGTAAAGTCTGCTAGTAGCCGGAACACCCCGCCGATGAACATAGATGGCCAAATTGTTTGGCATAGACATCGCCACAAGCTAAAAGTTGGACCTGGATTGGTAATCTTTTTTTAAAAAAAACAAGGAAAAAAGTGTAAATGAAGTAGATATATATATCTTTCTTCTCTCTAATTTTAAATCCCCACTTGAAGTCATTTCATTAAACCCCACATGTTTTTCTAGAGGACACTTACTCTCTCACTTTCGTAAATTGTTTGGAACCGCTTAAGCTGTGTGCTAGTTTTCTCCTCGTCTGGCAACTCTCCTAAATCTTCTTCTTCAAGTGGGTGCCAATAGCCAAGCCGTAAAAGTCCAGTAAACCAGAAAAATGTGACTCGGGAGGGGAGCGTAGAGTAATTATGAAGATAGCGAATGTTCTTCTTAGAAACTCTCTCTTTTCTACATTCACCTTTCTACAGGGAAACAAAAAAAGTCATTTTGGGGTCATTAATAGATTATTGGTATTTTCCCCTAAATGTCTCATTTAAATACACAACGTATAATTATAGTAATGCTTAAATTCAACATTTAAAATCCTCCTTTGTCACTTTATACTCAAGTGAGGAGTGCACATGCTCAAATTCAACATTTTTTTGAGTCTTCATGAAATTAATTCATTCATTGTGTATTCGAATGAAAAAAAAACTTTCCAACTTATAACCTATATTTTAGCTGACGTAAAAAAAAATTCTGAGAAATTCTTTTCCCATTTGCTACTAGGTGGAAAAACTTGAGGTAAATTATCCCTATATGAGGTCTGTAGCATTTTGGCTAATTATTATTATCAGGAGTCCCTCCACGCAGACATGCAAGTGAGATGAGAGAATTCCTCGTTCTTTCATTGTCATAAATGACCAAGCTTTTGCAGCCCTGAGTGTAATTCACATTTAGAAAAAATGTTTGCATGATATTAACTTATGGAGTGAGGATGGAGGAATGTGTGTGTGCTTGCACGAAAAGTGTTTGATTTGTCTTGTTCCATCAAAAACAGGAATACATTATGAATTCTTCTAGCATTCTCTAACCAGCTATTCACATGAATAATAAAGCAATTTTGACACATTTTTTCTCTCAACTCCGCTCTACAATTTATCCCACTCATTTTTTTTCTCCATTTCTTTCCGAGGGTAGAAGAGAGGCAAAACGAAAAGATTTTTTTATCATCACACACAGCTACTGAGTCAAACACGCTAGGGAAGATTTATCCATTGCGTAAAAACCAGGGATCTGTGTTATATCATCGTAATAAAGAGAGGTTATGAATTAAGGGGGGAAATTCTGGAAAATGTTATAACTGAGTTAAGTGCTGATTTTTGAGTGATCATCGGCTAAAATGCAAAACTGAAAATGAATCTTGATTCTTTACTATCCTTGATTTTATAATTAGGAGGGTTACATTTTTTTTTACATAATTTTACTTATTCTCTCAGTTTATTAAAGGCAAGAATAACCATTTCTTAGTAGCTATCCTTTTTATCAAATACATTCACGTGAGCAAGATTTTCTTTAAAAAACCAAACAAGAAAATTTATCCACCTGGCAAGAGAATTGTGTGTGACGTCATTCGATCAAATCAAGTCTTTCGTCTCTCCTCCAGGGAGGAATGATTAATTTAGAGATAATTTTTGCCAATAGTTATTCATTCATTTTCAACAATCCAATCTTTCATAGAGGAAAAATGAGGTCTATAGTCATTTCTCTGGTTGCAGTACAGTCGTTAAAATGTTATTCTTATTGTTTACCTTCCACTCTTCAAATTCAAACTACATATTATGAAAAAGTTTAAAGGTACATAATAACATACTAAAAGTGGGGAATGCCTGTGATGTCAGAAGCTTCAATAAAGTTCAATAACCACATGAAAATTAGCGAAAGTAAAGTATAGCCCTTATATTTTACATGTAACTGCGAATTCTAGCATGAAATATTGTTTCGACTTTTGAAGAAAGAGAAAAAAATCCTGATGACATAAACATTGCAGCTATGGAGTCATCCACAATTTATAAGAGTGTTGACACAAATAATTAATAGTATTCTCATGGATTGTCACTCAAAGGGAGATAAAAGTACCGCGATTTCTTCACTTTTTTTTTATCACCCGTATCAAAAATGAATTACACAATTTTCCTTATAATATGACACCCCGTGGAATTATGAGAAAATAATGAGTCACACAAACATCATTCCAGCTAGGTAGCGGTAGCCCCGCCTTCTCATCAAATTATCGTTATTAGTGTCAACGAAAGGAAAAAGAAGACATTTTCATGTCACCGTGAAAAAAAGTGAAAATAATGCATGATTCCATATTAGCCCACGTATAATTACCCACACACTGTCTAGCAACAGAAGTCGCGGCGATATATATTTTCTTTTACTGATAATATATTACTGCAGCACGCCACCAATTACTGTAAATGTCAACAAAACATGAATTTTGATCATGTTTACAGTCTTCTCAAGCATTATGCAGAGTTAATGAAGGCTTTTGAAATCCTGCTTTGTCATCACCACTTTCCAAACTTGTAATATATTTAGAACAAAGTTTGGAACAAGCTCACCACGCGTCATTTTTCTACACCGTTTGCATTTCCACTTATGTTTTCTACTTTGTAAAGAAATTTATGCATTTTCCTCTCTGAGAACAAAATGAAAACATGTCTGGCTCATGCAAGCCATTGCTTATTAAAGTATATTTCTTTCTAACACTTTTGCAAACATTCTAAAACAAGTATGATGATTATATGGAGTATATAGTGGTGAAGTGTGATGCAAAATAAAACGTTTTTTATTTTATTTTTTATGATAAAAAAAACTTTTTCTCTACGAAATCATATTATGATTATCCTTCTCGGAATATATATGTGTTGGTGTTTTAATTTGACAAGGAATTTTACCTCATGAATCACAGTGCGAATGAGGAGAGCAGTCAAAATAACACAAGCAGCTGCTGCAAGTCCATTGACAAGAATCTGAACATGTTCCACAACCCCTCCATACTGCTCCAAATGAAGATATAGTTTTGTCAGGAAGAAAACAGATGAGATGGCGAAGAATAAGACGTTAATCAACAAGTACTTGGCTTTCCCTAGTCTCTCAAACTTGTGGTAAAATACAAGGAGCACAGAGACGGCAGTTAAAGTCACAAGTGGACCAATAATTTTCAAATACTCATAAATTATCTCGTGTTGCCTGGCTTGTTGTGGAGTAGAGTTTACATTGCTTTGTCTCTGGGCACCGACTACGATGATCTCACTTACGTCCCCACCACCAACACCATTACTCAACTTGTGTAATACTGATTCTGACTCTAGTCCTATGGGGTAACTCTCGTTATGATGATTGTTTGATCGAGTTAAATCTATTATGGGGTTGTTAGTGTCATTGTTTTCAAATAAATTTGATGATATACCACCACTATTTACACTGCGAGAAGTACTGCTATTATTCAGAAATAAGATAATCTTCTCTGCCACATCCCCACTCAATGTGAGTATTATCAAGAGAGTGAGATTCCACACGGAAATGTGGTGGATAAACACTGTCCTCGTGTGAAACAAATTGGCGACGTTGAGTCGCTTACTAGTCCCGGTCCCACTTAAATGTCGGCTGAAGCGCTTCCCATTCTGGGTTCTAGACCTAATACTACCTCCCCTCTTTTGGGAGACTCGTTGGGGGAACGGTGTTCGTGACTTGGAGCACTTGCCGCGAACCCAACACTTGTGATAAATTATGACTAATACACAAAGGTATATAAAAAACGAGTTAGAAATTATCTGGAAAAGGTAAAGGGAGCACGAGGAGTCTGTCCTTTCTGGAAGGCTAGACTCTGTCGAGTTGTCTCCGCTGAGGACATTCTTAATTAAAAAACAGTCACACAACTTCTCGAGCATTGTGACAAAGTGAAAGGAATGCTTGGTATGTTTTGTTGTCTCAAAAAACTCTATAACCCTGGTATTGTTTTGGTATCTGGACAAATCACATTTATTTCAAAAGAATGCAAAATCCTCAAAGGTGATAACACTCCATTTGTTTACGGAAGAAAAGAATTCCATTAGGGAAATACAAAACACTATGCAAATCCGCACACTCGCATGACTTCCAACAAACAAGCAAACTTGTCAAGTGACCACACACATCAGCATGAAAAGAGAAAAAACATGTAAAACAAATTTCAACTTGTTTTCTTGTTTATCAGTCTCCCATGCGCTTATAATCTACGACGCTGACTTCTCAAAAATTCTTTGTTCACTTGGGGAAATATGTGTTTTATATCTCTTTATGACTCTTCTTCCACCACCACCACCTCAGACAGCATCTTAAGAAATGAGCCAGGTTGAAAGTAAATTTCATCTATGTAAAGACATCCCCACACTAAGGTTCACTTTAACAGATACAGAATCTGCATATATGATGGTCTTTTTCATCAGCGTCCTCATCCTCGTCATCCTCCTTTACTGTTAACATTATCATGTAATGCAGCAAGAGTAGCAGCAATAACACCGGGCTTGAATATTCAAATCACTTGAAAACTTGAGATGGATCACCACCATCGCTATTTTACCATCAACTCCTTTGAGGAGGAGAGGAGAACGCATTTTGCATGACTAAACTCTGCACACACATCATCATCACCATCAAAGTATCAAACACATGCAGACTTGCCACAAACATCATATAATGTACTATATATCCATCTCGCCATAATATTACTTAACGTGTGTAACAAGTAAGTAGAGAGAATATAATGCACATTCTCTCACACTGTATACTATATAAGTAAGTACAAGTCCAGTAGAAACAAGAGGGATCCAGTGGGCAATAAAAATACCAAGTTAGTTAAATCCATGCATACTTACATGGTTTGAGAATGATGTTAGACACGACAACGACTATCATGCACGCATCCAAAATGATTGTTTGTAGCTATTGCTGTATTATTGCGATCTTGCTAAGATTACTGAGGAAATCTGTCTGAAAAAAAGACAATCACGGCGTCGTCAATAAAAACCTTTTTTTTGCTTCTTGAAGAAGAAGTGAATAAATAAATGCATTTGGATAATATAGGCATCCATGCTCTTTTGCACCTTTTTACTCTTTCAACAAATCACTAAAACGATAGGAGAGAAAAGAATTGTATTGTAATGATATTGTTTTGCTTGACTTGAAATGGGCAGATTGAAGAAGAGGGATGAGAAATAGCGGTAGAGTCTCTGAGGATACACAAGTCCACTTGAAAACATGGATTTATAAGGTTATTTTGGCATGTTTATGACAATTGTAGTTTTCCCGAGTTTTTTTACACAATATTTTTAGTTGGCTTTGATGATTTGCTTTGATGTCTGCGAAGAGGAGAGGAGAGTGCACACAGGGTAACTTTATACACTTTGTAGACAACTGTGAAGTTCGCTTGATTGATTCCGCTTCGAGTTCATGGCTTTTTTTGTTTAGGTTGACGTCTTCAAGGGTGGTGAGGTGGATTCATAAAAAAAAACAGGATGTGGAGAGACATGATGATCAAGGGAAAAATTTGACGAGAAGATGAACAGTTACAAGTTTTAGTGTTTTACATTTTTTAATTGGGAAAAAATGAAACAAAGATGGAGATGAGAGATGGATTTTTTCTTTTGTTTTGCAAAAAACAGTGGCTAATTAAGTAAAAAGACGGTTAGGGTGGTCTATCGCACTTTTCCCCAGAGAATTGACAGATGAAATTTTTCTCAGACATGGCGAAATTGTTTTCTATATAGTTGAAACGAGAGAAAGAAGTTTGAATAGCTATGGGCCGTGTGACATGAAGAAGTGAAGAGATGATATAGTTGACAATCCGAGGTTACTGAAATTACTGGAACTGGTGGAAAATTGAGCTGGGAAATAGTACATTTACTTTCCGCGCTTATATTGGCTCGTATTGTATTGTGTTGCTGTACAGGCTTTCATATATACACATAGATGACGAACAACTTACGCTCGCAAAGTTGGCAGAGTGGTAAGGATTTCACTCTAAATTAATATTTATTGCGTGAAATATTTTGTTACGGGATAGCATTATAACTGGCTGGCTTAAATATATGCGTTTTGAGAGAAGGACATGCCGAGAACAAAGATAAATATTATTCAGTATGAAGCTTATAACTTATGATTATGATGATGTGACGATGACGGCTGTGAGATGAAAGCAGGGCACACAAAAACAATGTCACATGACAAGCTAACCAGTAATCATTTAGGAATGAGAGGTTACTAATATTCCTCATGGACTAGATGTATTTGAGCGGACTGCATTTTCACAACTAGAAACACGAAAACTCCGTGGTCAAACGAAATGGTTTCCAATGATTGTATTTTTAATGAGGATAAGGCAGGTGCAATTGTGACTAACAAAGGGAATTGGAGAGTTGCCGAAGTTTGCATCTCTCAATATATCAGACTATATCACAGGTTTTATCTATCGCAAAGTTTGCATTTCCGTGTTTTTCATCTTGCCGGATTATTATTGTTTATTAAATAGTTTTGCATTGTCTAATTACCCTTTTCATTCACGATCAGATGAATTGATGAAAATAATAGACGAACAAATAATGGATTCATACTCAGGATTTAGGTGTTTGATACAACATAGGGCAATTATATTTATAAATATACAGTTATACTGAGAATTTTCTTGGCAGACGAATTCATAAGAATATTATCAATTTAAATCAACTAAGATATAAACTTCATGCAAAAGCTTTCATTTGGTTGAATAAATTGATTGGGGTAGAACGTTACTTTAATTTGCGTTAAGCAAAGAAAAATCTGACCTCGAAAATGATGAATGATGTGAATATGGGAAACGCTTTGGATGAAATAAAGAACATATTAAGAATTTAGGGTTTGCCATTTTGGGGTTTTGTTGAGCCCTATTTATTTCATAAGCCGCAAAACCAAGGATGAAGGGAAAGAGTGTGAAAGTGTGATATGCCAAACTGTCAAACAAGCAGAGTTACAGATAAAGAGGAAAATTACATTTTAAAAATCCGTTCATTTTAGGAATGTACTTTTAAACTTATGCGTACACCGTAACCTGTGTTCTAGTGAGCCAGAATCAGAGTTTGAATGTCTGAGAATGTATGCTGGAAAGGTCAACCTTACGACTATTAATCAAAGCTTTAAGATCCTTTTTCCATCACCACGTCATAAATAGCATAGCTAACTGATAATTTATGAAATGTTATCTACAGTCACAGTTCAACCATAATCTGTAGTCTTACCTTTATCCATAGTCAACAGCAATTTCAAAATTTTGGTTGGTGTAGATAAGCTCATAAGCTGCCCGGATGCCATAGACGCACTGCCTGGATGCTGCAAATACAGTGTCAAGATTGTGGACATGCTACCTGGGTGCTGTGGACTGTAGACTCACTTCCTGGGTGTTGATGGATGATTCACTTAACTTGACTGGCGTGGTGGCGCGTATTTGCAGACGCTCCAGGTAAAAATTAATATTGGTATTGGTGGTTTGAAAACCGTAATGGAAGCATATGCAAATGATGATGTTGTCATGTATTGGCGATAACAATATTACGATTTGCTCCCATAATCCAGAATCACAATGCGGAAATGATTATTCTAATAACCAACACAGGATATTGAAGCACGACGCCACTACCCAACAAACTGCTTCCTGGAATAACAGTAGAAATTTATGATTTGTCCGACTACCTTATTTAACAGAAATTGTTATGCCAAATTTACAGCACATCTTACATCCTATAACGTATGCTTATCTTATCACAGTATCAAGATTAATAGCGCAGAAAGGCTGTAAATTGTTCGTAATGGCAAGTCAATAAAAATAGCCTGAACATAACCATAGAATTTAATAATTTCCCATTTAGTATTCCAAATTTCATTGAATTTCATCAACAAGTTTAAAATATCCATCTTTTTCAATATCATACTCATTTTAGATAAAAATTTGATTGCATTCGTACATGAAACAAGAATATTATATCATTTTACCATATAATTTCATATCAGTTTATATTGCTATTGGATCAAGATGAGATATTATTTAATCCCCTCATAAACAACCAGACAAATCATTTTTCACTAGGTTCAGTCATCCACAAACCACCCACGATGTATACTCTATCATGTGTGATTTTAAAGGTTATCATGCACATGATTTGAAATGGGAGTTGTGAGAGAATCTCAAATGTCAATATTGAGTTGTAAGGTAAACAAACAGAAAAATGTGCGAGAAACAAAGCATGCGAAAAGTTTGCTTGGCGTGGATAAAACTTTAGCACATCTTGTGAGATACTGAGCGCCGACTGTGGTAGGCCACGTGCATTATTTGCATCCTTCCCTCTTGCGTGGAATATTACCGATTGTTTGTATTCTTTTTTCCAAGGGAAAATCATCCGTTCCGTTTTACTTTTGTTTTTGTCAGACTACTCGCAAGACTGACTCATATTCAACATTCAAGAAGGAATCAGCTGAACACCTTAGTTCATACTTGATGATACACGTTTCTACATTGCTTTACTCAACTTCATTAAAATTTGACGTTTTGTATATTTTTAAAATAATTTTGAGTAATAATCGGTTGTCACTCTAAAAGTTTGCTTGATTAGGTCTGTGACTGTGACAGTGACTGTCGGTTGTTGTTGAGGATTGAAGTGGTGAAAAGCAGTTGTGGGGTTAGTCAGTCATCAGTTAAATATGGAGGGTTTACCACGGACTAGGGACTCATTGGAAAAGTCTGGAAAGGAGGGTGATCTAGAAGTGAAGAAGGATTTTGGAAAGAACGGTGCCTTGATGCTGCTGACCAGCGTTAACAATTGGATATCCTCGTCAATATCTTTAACGTCGGCGGACTTTAATAAACGCGCTTGTGAAGACTGGAAAGCGGTGACTGATATATTTAAAAATGATTTTTCTGGTGTGAAGCAACATGCTGAATATTCATTACAAGTAGTGGTGGGAACGGTTAAGGCCACAAAAAACTTGATGAAACAGAACAAACAAAAGTAAGTTAAGGGCCTTAACTTAAGGCTTCTTTAAACAATTCAATGTACTTATTTTTATTAAAAGATGTTGTTACTGTGCGGTGAAGCTATTTGAGATTCATTTATACCTTTATTTTGTATTCTTTTACGACTTTTTATGCAGGGTACGATTGGAAGTGTCGTATAATAATGTTTGTGTTTCCGCAATGAATTTTGTTACCTCACTTTTAGCCACCGTCAATCAAGATTTAAGCACAGGTAGAGAGAAAACGTTATGCCCTAATTCGATCAATTCGATGGTTATTCTAGTACTTAAATATTAAATAGATAAATGTTACTGTCGTTTAGGTCGCACTGATGAGAATTTTTATGAAAAGTTTGACGCGAGATGGAGGGATCTTTTGACTCTTTTGATCCAAAGTATTTTACAGGTTGACTCGATCGTGGCTTGCTCCATGTTAGATGTCATTGCAGAAATTGGCAACGACCTTTATGACCGAATACCTGTAATAAAAATTAATTGTACAACTATTATTTGTAAATGCGAAAAACTATCAAACAGGTGTATGTCATTGCTTTTATCGAGTAGGAAGCGGATCAGCGGCGACTAATAATATTTCTCCTTGGATATGCTGATGCAGATTCTGAAATTACTTCTGTAATTAAGTCAAAGTTTGGCAGATGTCTTGCAAAAATGGTTGAGTTCCCGTCCCTTCGTGATGTAAGGCAAAAACACTGAAAACATTTCTTATAACTTATTAAGATTCCCAAAATTTTCTTTGTTGTTTTAGGATGTTAGTTTCTTTCTTGATACGTTTTGGATTATTCAACGTCACATTTCTACTGGAGAGAATGCGCTCAAAATCTCATTCGCGTGGACATTTGGGAATTGGACAGATGGTCTCACTGAAAACTATACGGATACTGATCTAGAATGCAGTTCTCGTGGCTTCGTTGTTGAGCTTCTGACAACAGCTCTACAAAGCACTACCATACCTCCTAGGGTAGCAATTCTACTGATAATGTAATATCGTTTCAGTGATTTCTGATGTACGCGTAAATACATGACAAGCGTGGTTTTGATACAGGGTCGCTACAGTGCCTGCCGCGCATGCGGGAATGTTTTTAAATGGATGAAAATCGAAATGCTTGAAAATACAGAAGCTCGAAAGCTTCTTAAAGCCATCGTCGCTGCTTTGATAGGAATGATAGGGAATGGGCTTGATTATAAAGTAAGTTAATCATTCAAATTCACGCTTACAAATAAATCCCTTGGTTGTTGAAAAAAGGAATCAAAGATTTTGAACATGGCACCCATTCCATTTGAATGGCGTTTTATTATAAACTAAAGTATAAAGCGGTTAAAATCACTGAATCGTTTTGGAAAGTACAAATTGAAAACCCAAAATAACTCAAGCGACTGGTTGATTTTTGATTTTTATAACATTCATTTGATTTAAATATTGAATTTGACCAGTATAAATAAGTATTAATTTTTGAAAGATCGACTGCCAATGGAACTAGTTCCTTTGTTTGTTTGTGAAATAAAAATTCTAATGTGTCATTTTATAAAATCTATAGCTTCGGTGGAATGCTGCTCACGCTGTCGGGCATGCACTGGAAAATGGTATTTTCTTCCTGGCCATGAATCATGATGTCACGGTAAGCATTTGCAAGAATATATTGAACTCCCTTTCTGCTCCATGTTTTAGAAATTTTAAGTTAAACAATAATTTGTCTGTGTAAATAGGCTCCCATAATAAAAACTCTTGGGAAATGGGCTGCACAGAGTCAAAATTACAAGGAACGAACGCAGTGTGTCGTATCACTGATGAAAGCAAAGCATCGGAAAAGTTACGGAACGCAGTATGTATACTTGTGGGAAAGACTTTGCCTCTCCGTGTCCCGACTGCCCATAGAATACAGTGACAATACAGAAAAATTTAAAATCGAGGTAAACATCGCTGTATGCATGTGTTTAAAATTTTCTACGGAATTAGTAACCTTATCATAAATTGCTTTTTCCAGATTCTTCTGATGATCTTTCATCTCGTGAATGTGATTGAGTACGAAGATTTGGAAACTCTTCAAAACGTGATCGGCGGAAATCACGAGCAGTTGAAGCTTCTAGTCTCAGAATGCGTTTCAGATGTAGCCCTGGAGCGTCTTGATGAAGGATTTAGTGCAATGGAACATCTAAATCAGATTGGTTCAGAAGAAAATAAATCATGTTCCAGTAGCACACGGCAAAGAACTCTTGCATGTTTGGCTGATATTATGAATGGGTTGTACAATGGACGAGCATCTCCAGATATGTTTTAATAATTTAATGAAATACTCCAATAACTTTATTATACGTTCCTTTTATACAGAGTTACAAATTTTATAGAAAGCGTCCCTTTCCGTAAGCTCCTATTTTATCATGTGGTCTCATATCGCTTGTAAATTCTGTGTTTCAATAAATCAATCGAAAGCAATATTTCGGCATTTTATTATAAGGATAGACTTATAATTTACTTTATAATCGCCTTTTTAAACTTTGAAAGCGCGGCATAATTCCAAGTATTCCCAGAACTGAGCTTCCATTTACTAAACACACCCAATTTAAAGCACTACCCAAACATTTTACATTTAGTAATATGCATCACACCATAATTCCTTTCTCGCATTCGGGCATTTTCACCAAGAAAGAGTAGGCGTGTCTATTGCTTATAGATTCCTTTCAAGAAAGCAACTACCTAATTGGCATACATCTTTGTGGAATTTTATGAATGACATCCACACACTTCTTCCAGGGTTGTCTAATGCATTCTTTGCTACAGAAGCAGATTTCCGCAAATCTCCACATTCACTAAAATATATGCATGCATACTCATAAATAAATGAATGCACATATATATCTCCAAGGACGGAATGATGAGGACAGGTTGCATCTTGCATCTGTATAGCATTCCTTTGAAAGATTTTTGTGCAGAATCATGCATCCGTTTTACTTATTTTGGAACAAGTTGTAAATTCCAAATGGATCTCTGCAAAGTATTACATAAGCAGCCACAACTTGTAGTCTCTAACATTAGCAAACTCTTATCTCAAAATTAAATGCATGGTTGAATATTCAATTACTCCTTGTAAATCGTTTTATGGTATATCGTTATCAGCAGTTGATTATCCACTCAAAATCAAATTCGCACAGCGACAGAGAAATCATCCAATCCTCATTTCAAGTCGCTCAGCTCTGTCATGGGAAACATATAGCCGTCAAATTCATATCAACTAATAAACATTTGCTAAATGTACATCGATTAATATACTATCTCTCTAATCTAGTAGTCATAATATAAATGTTAATGGTGACTGAAGTCATCCAATCTAGAGAAAATAAATGCTAATAGGGGAATAATAAAATGCTGCAAGCTGACAGAGAGAGGTGACATGCTTAACTAGTTTTGTTGGGCAGGCATTAACATTTTACACTTTGCATTTGTATAATCCACACTTTGTTGTTCATGTCTTCAGCTGCATAGTTGCCTAGCTAAAAGTACATGTGTAAATTATGTGGTTAGTTTTGTCCGAAAGAGATAAAGAATGATATTGTTGCGTTGGCATTGGCATACTAGAATCACGATGGTTTGTTGTGTAACTCAAGTAAATAGTAGATTCTGTTCGAGTTGCAATAATGCTAATTTTTCGCTTCCCCATACACAACTGGTCTTTTTCGCCACAAGAGCTGGTTATTTATTCCATCCCATTTATGCTCATTAAAAGGACGCTACTCGTAACGCTACAAAACCTACTCGCTCACTATTGCCTACTATGCAGATAACGAAGAGGTGGGAATTTCAGCTGACGCAGGAATCAACAAGAAATTCCCTGTTGTAATCCTTTTCTTCTCAGATAATCACTGCACACAGCCTAAAATCCACACCACTAGTCGTTATCATTTCCCCTCGTATGATTTACACGAATTAATTTGCTCCTAACTCCACTTACAAGGGAGTACGTTTTGGTGAAGTTTAAACCCGGCCAAATGATATATTGGTTCTAGTGTGCTTTTTGGCGTAGATTACGAATCTGAAATCCGTTTTCTGTAAAACGCAAGTTTGGCCGAGTTATGAGGGAATTTATGGTAAAAC
>JAHZNA010001758.1:0-11601 GCA_027743935.1 Sinodicranocentrus sp. ZH6
CAGGATAACCTCGTGGAAGACTTGGAGAGATTTACAGTAATGTCTAGGCATCATAATATGCGTAATGGGAATGAGATTAAAAATGGAACAACCTCAAGGAAAACACGGCGTTAAATAGTGGATTTCCTTCTTGTGTGGCGATTTAGGTGAGTTACAGCATGTCTTGGAGAGTAGACAAATTACAAGCTTATCTGGACCCTGTGTGTGTTTGTGTCACTTGTGCGTCACTTTCTATCAGTTACTTGGAAGGAAGTGGGCTTGATTGGGTGCTCTGGACACTAACCCAGTTTTGTCCTTATGGATGGGCCATGTGTGCAAGAAAAACTCAAGTTGAAGCATCAGGGGGAGGAGGTAAATATTCTTTTTAAAACATATCCCAGAATTTTTCAAAATAAAATTAGACTTTACATTATTTGCACGATTTTATTAAATGTTGACGACACTGCTTTAAACAACGTGGATGTTATTTGCTGTCCGATACCATAAAACTATCAATTTTTAATTAAACAATTTTTAAAAAATCGTAAAGTTTAACGCCAAAATGAGTTTACTATTTTGCGTTAGCACATTTGCCTAACAATAGGTTATTGAGAAGTGTTTTACAAAAACTGATATCAAGCAATTCTTTCCAATAAGTGCGTCTAGTGTTAAAGAAATAGTGAAGTAAGAGATGACGAAGATGATAATTCTATATCTAGAAATGTGTTGCACAATCCTTTAATGAAAACTGAAAACACCAACAAATGAATCCAATGGTGAAGTATTACGCTAAACAATCATCTTCAATACAAAGAAATCAGTTGTCAATCTATCAAATATGATCACACAAGCGGAACGTCATTCATTTCATAGCCACAGTCGTACAAAAACTATTCACTGAAATAGAGTACTCGTTCATGGAAAATTTGTTACATTTCATATCCTTTTCAAGTGTCAAACGAATTTATAGTCAAATGATTGCAAAAATGGCCTATTCATTCTCAAACGTTATCTTCGTCAGTTTAATTGCAACGGTGCTGTGTTACGTTACCTTGAAGTGCTACAAACACACGCGCACAATAACCTCGTGGGGGACTGGGGTGATATTCAGTCTTGTCCAGGCATCCCATGCGTAATGGTAGTGAAGTTAGACTGAAAACAGAACAAGCTCTAGTACACGCAGGATTTTCTTCTTGTTTGGCAATTTAGACGAGCCACAGCATATTTTAGAGAATAGACCATTACAAGCTTATCTGGACCCTGGGGAAAGAAGGAACCAGGGTGGCTACGCTGTAGGCTTTCAACTTAACTCTGACCCTTTAAATAAAAATGTGATAACTCGGTGGAAAGTGGGCTTTGAAGTGGTTAAGGTACTATTTTTAATGTTTGAATCGAATTAAAAACCGAATTCTTATTTTATGTAAACTTTAACGCCAATATAAGTTTGAATTTTTGCATTAAAAATTTAATCAACATATAGATAAATAGCAACTGGAGCTCAAACAAGTCAAAAACCTATATACCATCTAATCCTTTCCAATAATTAAGTGCGCCTAGTGTCAGAGAAATATTGAAGTAAGTGATGAACAAGATGATAATTCTATTTCTAGAAATGTGTTGCACAATCCTTAATAAAAACTGAAAAGACGAGGCTCATTTTATCCCCACAAATAAATCCCATAGTGAAGTAGCAAAAGCTAAAACAATCCTCTTCAATAAAAAGTCCTTTGTCAATCTCGTCTCAATCTATCAAATATGATCACACAAGCGGAACGTCATTCACAGCCGTGTCCATTTATACCTACCAGTTGATTATTTTTTCGTGCCCAGTGGCCACTACTTGGTAACCCCAACTGCAAGCTTCAAACTGCGTCTGGGATGAGTTTAAGGGATGATGATATGTACCGGACATGTACCTTTATCAACTTGTCACGACACAGACTCCTCATTTGCATCTCCTTATAAGGCTTCCATCTCATCATCATCAAAATAAGCGGAATGGAGATAATATTCATTATCACCTCTTCCTCCTCGACTCTACCTCAGACTCAGTGATGAGCAAAATCATTGCATAACCCTTTTTATTATTATTTTTCATCATGTGCACAATGCACGCACACTCGTCGAGACTCTCGACTATTGCCATTGCATACAAAAAAGAGACATGATTTTATATTCGGACCCTGGCATATTGAGCTTTGCTAATTTTTTATTTGCTTAAGGGAAAGTATCCCCATATGTGCAACAGTTGTCACTGTATTTTGTCACTTGGACCACAAAACGAAAGATTTCTCAATTTCCTTTATACCTTATATTTTTTTCCAAGTGGTCCACTTGCTCATTGATGACCACACGGTTGAGCTCATTGGTGACCTAATCAACCTTTAAAAAGATTTTTAAAAGATTTTTTTACACCTCTGATTTACACCTAAAGCCTCCTTATGTAATACCTTGTGGGGATGATGACACTTGAAGCACCCTGCAGTGGTTGCCACTCAAGGGAAAGACAGGAGAGGGGTGATAAGTGGTTAAAAGTTGATGAGGTGGTCGACTAATTGATCAAGAATAAACAATTTAGATTCTTATTGGGTTTGTGCATTGAAAATAAATATTGCAGTTGAGAATGCAACTTTGTGAAGGAGGAGGAGAAGGGTAAAAAAATTACGTGAGGTACTTCAGGACTGAAGGTGCATATTAATTAGATTTTTTTTCAGGGCGAGTATAAATACTCTGGGGGGATTTAAAATTATATATCACTTCATCCCTTAAACTCATCCGAGACGCAGTTGAAGCTTGCTTGAAAAAAAAACTGAAGAAAAAAAACCATGAAGACTATTTCGGTAATAATATTCTTTTTTAAAAAATTAGCCCGAGTTCGAAAGGATGGTTCGAGAATTTTTATTTTTTTATTTATAGGTTTGCGTCGTTCTCATGCACGCCATGATGGCGTACGCCTTCCCACAGCCGCAAGCCCAAGGTGGATCTTCAGGAGGTAACTTGGGGGTCGAGTGTAAAACTCAAAAGACGGGCGACGGAACTTATAAAGTTAACTGTGAAGGGGTTAACCAAGACGCTATTGCTTTACGTTCTGAACACATTCTCTGGCTTCAAGGACCTTCTGGAGAGAAATCCGTGGTGGATATTGAAATCCCGAATTATAAAATTGCAGAGTTGATCAAGGCCGGATTTAAACAGACGGAAGGGGAAGGAACGAAAATTAACGTATTGTTGAAAAAGCCTGAACAAACTTATGACGCTCAAGTGGATACTCCTAAGCCGTCTGGAGGAGTGCCTTCAGTTAACTTGCAGTATGAAGCTGTTGACAAGACTGTTGTTCACTTTCCCAATGATAAAGCTTACAGTCCTCTTTCCGGTCCAATTCTTCCTCCTCCAAATGGCGGTAGTGGGTCAGGGGCTACTGCGACTAGTGGAGGTCAGCAGAGGTTTTCTAGAAATACTCAGGTTTCTGGGCAGCAGCAGAAGAGCTCTAGGATTCACTAAAAGATGAGAGGGGATGATTATCTGGAAAAGTTCCTGTGGGGTGGGGAAAGGACTATATAAATGTTACCAATTTAAAAATATAATTATGCATAAATTTTATACTAATTTTTTGTTCATGTTGATGTCAGAAAATATTCTTTTATTCTTCCTGTGTTTATCTAGTCAATTCTTTTTCTCTCCTTTTTCTCTCTCTATCTCTCTTCTTTTGTCTTTTTCGAAAAATAGCTGACATTTGACTGATTCTTTTTTCACTGTAGATTTTTATTTTTCAAGTGTAATTCTATTGTGAAATGAAATAAATCAAGTTGCGGATAATTCATTGTGTTATATAATCAAATACTTTTTTCTAAACAGCTTTAGCCCCAATCGCAATCTACTGAATCTTGCGACTACTAATTTTTCAGTGTTTTTATCAACCGTCATCAAACTCATACATTCCTTTGAAATGAAGTTGATGCTGAAATGCCGTAATTTCCTATTTATTTGGTTATATATTACGTGATGCTAATTGTGGAAGATACAAGATAACATCTTTTCGTGACAAATGCAGAGTTGGAAAATGTGACGGAAGAGTCAACTCTACAACTGGTGACGGTCAAATTTTCATTTTCATAAAAAAGCTTGGATATCAGAGGAAAGGATCTAGTGTGACGAGTGACAAGTTGACAATAGCTTCCGGATAAAAGAAATAATCTGCACGAAGCCATACTTTAAATAGAATGCGAAAGTTTAAGGTTACAGCTAGTCCTAATTTTGGATTTGGATTTCCAGTTGAAATATTCTTACAGGGGAGCTGGACACACGTTGACTTGGTGATTGAAGTTCGCGACAGGATGATTTCCAGGAGATATTTTGCGCTTTCTTTGGTTCTCGCGTTATCCAGTTTTGAGCTGATTTCAGGTAAGTCTGGAAAATAGAGAAAATTACTGGAAAAATTCCTCAATACTTTTTTTCTTGCAGGACTCAAGTGCTACAGTTGTCGGATGAAGGATGGCGTTGGCGACACTGGCTGTGATGAAAGTCCTCCACCGGAAAAGTATCTTGTGCAATGTGCCCGTGAGTTATTTTACCTTATCGCTATAACCAAGATAACCTGAGGAATTTAATTTAAAATGGGATTTTTTAAATAAAGAGCCCCAGTGCTGGCTAAAATACTCCAACAATGGAACCGCCCACTTTGAAAGGTTTTGCGTTGCAGTCGCCACCAACATTAATGGCTGCGTTGCCGGGGTCGCTGAAGACAATAAAGGTTACACTCACGCTGGTATGGAGTGCAAGTGCAATGATGCTGATGGCTGTAACGGAAAAGTCCCTGGGGGTGGGGAAAAAGCAAAAGCTGAGCCTGAACCGGAACCAGAAGCGACACCAGGTCCAGAACCTGAATCCACTTGAGAATTTTTACTTTGTTAGCTCGTGCACTACAATTATATTATGATTTTGCACGTGCTACTATATTCTACATTTTGGAAGGGGAGGAAGTCACATCGTATACAATTTTATTAGAATTTTTTTAGAGATATTTAACAAAATTATGCATCCACATGTATTTACCCTAAATATGACTGAATAATATATTCCGTTTTTTGGAGAAGGAACATCAAATGCAAAAATAGTGCTGTAGCGTGATTTCAAGTTTCATGTTTTATTGAAATGCAGTTTCTCAATTCTTTTATTGAATTCAATGCAGTTTTTACTTTTCAGCTGGACATGAGTTTACATGCAAATGCGTGACTTATTCCACACTTTATAAAATTCAATGCAGTTTTTACTTTTCAGCTGGACATGAGTTTACATGCAAATGCGTGACTTATTCCACACTTTAAAGACATTCGCTTATTTTATCAAAATTACACACGAATTATATAATCCAATTCTTCATATTTGCTTGAAATTGTTTTTAAGTTTTTGGTCGTTTCTCCACCCATTGCTTGATTTGTGGCAAGGCTAAAATCCCCTCAGCTGCTTTAACCAAGGCTGGAAATTGATTAATTTGTTGGGGAAACAATTGCTGTGCAATTTCGACAAAGTTGAGCATATAAAGGTCCGCGTATGTGATACTTGAGCCGACATAAAACTTGCCTCCGTTGAGGGCAAGAAGTTTTCCCAGCTTGGACATTAAGAAAGGGCAAATTCTCTCAAGGAAATCTTTCATCGCTGTAGCTTTCTCTTCAGGATTCTTGACAAAGTTTGCCAAGTAGAATTCTACGGATGATAAGTATATTTTTTGAATGGAAATGAAAGGTTTACTCTGTATTTTACTTTGTATTTACCCTTTTTGAAATCGAGAATCCCACCCACAACCTCATCACACTTTGCCGACTCAAAGTCGTCCTTTCCAGCGAGGTTAAATTGTTTAGCGAGATATCTCACAATGACGTGAGATTGGGATAAGGTTTTTCCATCGAATTCTAAAATTGGTACTTGGCCAAATGGGAATTCTAAGGAATTTTTTAACTGAAAGATTAAATCTAAAACCAAATAAACAAACCAATTAAACAAATAAAAATAATAGTCTTACGTACCATCCTTCATTTCCGGTGTTAAAGGCCTTTCCACCCTAAAATCTTCATAGTCAACTCCAGCCAAGGCAAAAATGTACCTTACCGGTTCTGCAAGACCTCGCATGTCGAAATACGTCAATTTATATTTTGGCTCTGCCATTTTCACTTTTTCTTTAAATGTTGATAAAACTTTGCAAATTATTTATATATTTATTTATTTATTCAAGCAGAATGCTCAAAGATGACCACGTAGGAGGTAGGAATGTTTCATCCAATGTATTAGCTTATTGTCTGTTTAGGCGCCTGCTGCTTTCTTCTTTCTCACCCATAAGGGAACTGAGTTGATTGGAAATGGACTCGGAAAATGGATATTAATATCGTGTACAGCTTTATGAAGGTTTTCACTTCTCCAAAAATGCCTCTTATAAAAGCTTGCAAAATAATTGCCTTCAAAAAGGTATGCGAATATTTATGTTAATTAGTGGTATCTCATCTGAAACAAGTTTTCGTTGCTTTGTCAAAAGCCGTAGGTAATATTTACGAGGGCTTCTCACTCTGACATTTGTGAGTCTGTCTATCCATCAGATAAAGTTTGATGATCTCGTCAGTTAAAATTGCCTCGGGATAACCTCATATTCTGAATTAATTTAACATTAAATTCTCTGTTTTAGAAGTGAAGCACTTCGTAAAGCTGCACTTTATTAATTTTGCTTTTTCCATTCCCATTCAATTAAAAGTAACCTCATCATTGGCTTTTATGAAGAAAGGAAGTTTTTCATACATAAAAATATATTCATGCTTTATTCCAATGCGGTTTTTATTATTGAAATTGCAGGAGAAATTTTTATATGCAATTTAAGTATCAAGTGTTCAAAAGCAGAAATAGCATGAATGCAGTGTGAATTGTGATTACATGAATTCAAATGTGTGGAAAGGTATTCCTGGTCAATAAAGAGTTGCCAGTTAGCTTCACCATGTATGCCATAAATAGTCAATTGATGCATATAAAAAGCTTCCTTAAAGACACTGTACGTTAGATGAATTGTTACTCGCGTTTTTTCTCTTAGGCGATCTGTGTGGCAGTAACAATATAACTATATATAATAATATAGCAAAATATTTACTTAAAAAATGGGTAAACTGTAGCAAACACTCGTACAGTTTATATGTTAGTACGAATTCATAGCCATCTCGTGTGATGAGTGATGTGCCAGTGAATGTAAATAGGTGATATGCAATACATTTGTTGCTAATCCACTTTATACAGCAGTTCACTTTTTTAACCTTTCATGTTGGGGTGAGGGTTGTGAGTCGTTTGTAATTATGTTTATACGTATACTTGGGCAAAATTATGCATAAATAATAGGATGATCTAGTGCATATAAAAAATATAAATAATAGGCAAGACCTCTGATCTGTGCTGTCTTCCAGATGTCATTTGCAAGACACTTTATTTTGAGCGACCGAGACGACTTTGATTAGCTCATGAGATGATGATGAGAACAGATTGTTTTGGATAATTCTCTAGAGTTGCATTTTGCGGCTCTTAATGAGGTCTACATTATTGCATATTTTAATGAATGAAGGCTCTAGGTTAATTTATTCACAACACATTCACCCATATACATACTTACCTACAAGTTTTACCCAGTTTTGTGCACTACACCCTTTCACACACTATGCATCTATGCCCAACATAAAGTATACTTTTGTTTATATATTTATTGGACAAGCAAATTAAGTTGTTTTAGTATAAGTTTTAAAAGTTAAGATACTCCCTCGGCCGAGCTCGGGTCGCTCACAATGTTAGTTGTTGGTGGGACGGGAGTGCAGGCTTGACTTACGTCATTGATGACCCTTCTGTATTTAAGTTCAATGATCTATATATCAACTATAACTTCTTGTTGATTTTTTATTACAGCTTATTTTTGTTTATGACGTTGGCAGACTTGCGCACAAAGAGAATGACGAAAATGATTGTTGTCGAGTTTTAAAAATAACAACACCTACTCAAATTATAGAAATATTCGTGTGCGTGAAAGCTTTATTTGAATATTTTGAGTGTTGACTTGCACTGATATTACAATCTGTCTAGTCGTGGTTAGAGTTTGGGTAAAATCCCGAGGTTGAGGACAAAATGGAGGAAAGGGATATAAAAGAAACAAATAACCGACAGAAACCCGTGTTCAAGTTACTCACCAGTGAAACATCTCTCCAATTTGATAATTTGCTTTCCACAAAGTTACCTGTGTATTGTTTTGAATTGGTGTTGAAATTCATCGCTCGAGGATTTTCCAGAGATGCATATCCAAGCTTAAGAGATCCATGGATGTATTTGGATGTAATTGTGATATGGACTGGGTATGAAGATTTAGTTAATCAATATACACCACTATAATGGAAAGCTTTGATGATACTCATTAATTGGAATTACCATACGAATACGAGCTATTGGTATCGTGACAGGGATTTTCCATGCGGAAATTCTAGCCGGTCAAGTTTATGAAACAATTTAATGAAAACTAATTTTACCCCAGATTTCCCGTAAAAATGTTTTTATTCCTTGCTTATAGTATATGTTCCAAAAAATTCACCTGTTTACAAGGGTTCGGCAAAAATCCAAATTATGGAATGACCAGCTTTAACATTATCCTCTGGTCATTATTATCCGTTATTCGAATTGCCAGCGAGGACTTCACCGAAGAAATATTTCGTCAGGTAGATGCAGCTATGTAACGGCGTGTTTCGCTATATTTGAATATTTAGTTGAAAATATAACTGAAAATAATTCTTAATTCATGAAACATCTGACCCCTGGCAATCTGGCATGTTATCTTCTTTGAGCTAATATTCTTCATCATTACGCTTCCCATGGGCTGTCTTTTCTTTGGAATCTTAGGAAACACATTTTTGGTTCTTCTCAACTTGTATTCTGTGCTCATATCTGAAATCATATTCGAATTTCGAATTCCACCACTTTAAAACCAATGGTCGAGTAAATGGCATGTATTATGTTGGAAGATATCACTAGCAAATGAAACCGGAGAAATGGATGTTTAAGCTGAAAGAGGTGACAGACAGGTACTCTGAAATGGAGAATAGTTGAGTGTGGTCAGGTACTAAAATAAAAATTTGTTTTGACTGATTGAGACAAAGAGCGATTATAAATGTTGCTCTTGTTCTTGGCGTCAGGTGGTATTGAATTTATATAGTTAATAGTAGGCCCTATTGTTTTGAGAGAATGTTTTGAAATGTGACAAAGTGTATATTTTATTTGGTATTTGTTCTAAATCCTCATAATCTGATTTCACATTTTTCGTTGTAGAAATAAATTTATCCAATTATCCACCTTTTATACTTTTTTGAAAAACACTCATTTGAAAATATTTTGAAATGAAATGAAAAATGATATTATATAGCTCCAATTAATTAAAATTATGCTCATGTGAATTCTATATTTGAATTAATTCTGAATCGAAAATAATGCGAGTTTTTTAAACTCGGATTTTCATCTTTTTTCGAAGTATGGCTAAAGTCCTGAACAGTTAACATTGTAAGGAGTAGGAAGCATAAACTTCGGGTTATCCTATACTTACTGGTTAATAGTTGATCATGTCATCACTAATAAATACCACATAAATATAAATACCTTTGGTTACGCACCGTCCTTGGTATTGTTTTGCAACGGGAAATCCGACACAACCTCGCAAGTAGCTGGAAGATGTATTGCACTACAACTGACTGAAGGATGATTAATAAAAACTGAAGAGAGAGATGAGATTGATTGGATAAATATAACACTCGTCGGGTGCAGTGTTTATTTTTAGACATGAAAAATCTCAATCAAAATGTTTTTATACTTATACAGATGTACAAAAGAAACTGTAAATTAATCTGTAAATAAAAGAATAGCTGAAATTAGAAAATAGGATTTTAAATATAAATATAATTGCTCATAAGAGCACTGACAACAAGAATATTTTTAACAACTTGGAAAATACTCCACTCAAAAGGACTAGAGGAACTCAAACAATAAAGATGTTTCTCTCTAAACTCCTAGAACCCAACTGACCGCTCCCTTTTCCTTTATCTTCAAGTCCTAGAACCCAACTGACCGCTCCCTTTTCCTTTATCTTCAAGACAAGGAAAAAATGCTAACTCATTTGTCAGTTAGCAAAATCACAAAATATACAACATTTCATATATCACTCACAATCTCATATATCACTCACAACCATTTACTCCTGAAGAAGACAAAAGTTCCTTGTCGAAAGCTTGAGTCAGCAATAAAAGTTTTATAAACCTACATTCATCAAACCCAAAAATCTATTTCCTTAAATTGAGATAATATGTTCACTGTTTCACTGTGCTCTGCATCATGCTACGCCAGATGGCTAATTGTTCCCTTTTGTTACAACATCTGAATCCAGGTACCGTACCACTTGAACCGACATAATATTTGCCTTCGATGAGGGTAACAAACTTTTCCAATTTAATGTAAAGAGGTCCAATTCTATCGAGGAAATCTTTCATCGCGGCGGCTTTCTCTTCAGGATTCTTTACAAAGATTGCCATGTTATATTCTACATAATGAAGATCTTTCCATGCACCAATTAACATAGTTAGTGAATGATTAACGGAAATGGCGGATGAGGACATTTTAATTTAAAATGATATTCTGTATAAGATAGATTGATGGTAACCATTAATTTGAAAATTAATTTGAAAGAAGTAAATATTTTTGTATCATTTTGGAAATCCATAATGCCACTTACGACCTCATTCATCACACTCTTTCCAGTGAGGTTAAATGTTAAATACCAAAGACTATTCTCTAATTTCCACAATTTAGCTACAGTAACAATCAAATCTGACACCTAATGCAAATAATTTAATTTTACAACTCATCTTAGTTGACGTCAAACTCCCTCAAGTGACCTTGAAATCAAGCACTCAATTTAATAGATTGAAGTAAATTTAGTTAGTGAGCTGAAAGCAGCTAGCTGGGATTTTTAGATAATCTTCTTGGCTTGATGAATGTGTAGACACAAAATTTAAAATATGAACATAAAATGTACATTTATAAAATACAAAATATAGTAGGACTTAATGGTCCTCTCCTCACTGCTTTTATATAATGATTTTTTTAATACATAAAAATTGTAATTACCTTTAACATATCATAAATACGGAAAAAATCCCCTCTCAAGCAGATTGGATTCCATTTGTCCAGAAAGCAATACTATGTTTCTTCACTAAACCCATTTTCAATGAGACCATAACTCTTGCAATCCCATTATAACTAAATAAAAATTTGAGATTTGTGTGTGCGGAATTCCGTTTAAAAACCAATTCAGCGATGCACTAGTAATAGCTTATGTTAAAGTATATGGAATACTAGAACGCCCGTTGTGCGCTAATCGCACAACAGATTTAAAAAGAGTCGATTATTCAATTTCGTACCTAATAAACCAACTAAACCAATCCAGGACATACAGACACATGCAAAAATATACTTGATTTTTAGTTGACGAACCCTCCTCAAGAAAATACAGAAATATAGATGAATCCTCTATATTTTGATTTTGTATTTTTTTTAGAGAGGTCCACTTTAACAGAC
>JAHZNA010001759.1:0-23784 GCA_027743935.1 Sinodicranocentrus sp. ZH6
CCCTTATCTTAGCTAAGTATTTTACGTGAATCTCCTTAGCTCCTTAAAACTAAGATAAGGAAAATAATCTCCTTAAAAGCTCAGCTGAATCCCACCCAATGAGTTTCAAGGTAAAAAAATACTACATGGCCATGAATAATTTATGTACCTACATATAAAAGCAATTTATTCTTTTCTTATCCCCTGTAATGCAGTTCTTGCATGCAAAAGCTTGATGCATATCTGATTAGAAGAAACAATATTCTGCATTTAAAATCAAGTTATAGTATACTGCATGCAACTTATTTTGAGTTTCCAGTTCGAATCGAATACGTTAAAGATCAATAGAGCAAGCCACAACCTTAAAATAGAAGTTGCATTGTAACCTTTTTCGCTTCTTACGTCTCACACACTTATCAGTATTTAGCAATCCAATCATAAATATTCTAAAAGCGAATGACAAACCTTCCACATTATTGAATGTGAACATTTTAAAAACTGCTTGCTTAAACAAGACTAAAAAGTCAAGCCAAGAAGTCATAAGTCATAAGCAGCCCGTTTGAAACTTTAGTCTACAGATAGACCATATAACAGTCTGCAAAAATAGACTGCTTATGAACTACTTCAAGGTCATGCGGGAGAAAGCATTTGCATTTCAGACATTGAAATGAAAGCCAAAAAGCTGTACAAGCAAAATCAGTTGATCCCAAACCAGTAAAAGCATAGAGCACATATTTTCTTACACGTTCATAGTTTTTAATGTCGCGTTATATTTTTAGCACTGTCAGAGTTCGAAGCGTATAGCTTAACACAACGGATGGCGGATCATGAATTCTCTGAATATTAATTAAACATACTGAGAAAAAGCTTATTTCATAACAACTAAATTAAATAATCAGATAATAAACCCCAATTGAATGAGGTTTGTGGACAAACATATAAAAAATGCAATACATATATACGAGATTATGATGAGATTCTATTTGCGTTCTTTCTCATTGATAGCATGATATTGAGCGAAAAATAAAAATATATTGCCTTCATGTAACGCGTATTGCGATAAGTGAATAAACGATTAAGGACTTAATAAAACGAAGTTTCGCAGAAAATATTCTTTAAAAATGCGGAAGAATGATATATTACACGCTATATGTGAAATTTTGACAGTTAGGACCTTATGCAGAGGCCTGAAGGGTCTTTTAGATTTGGCGCATTAGCAATACAGTTTGTTCTCCTTAAAAAATGCTGGAGAATGATATATGACACGATATTTTTGAATTGTAGAAAGTCAGGGCCTTATTCAGGACCTTAAGGATCTTTCCGATTTTTCTCATTGGCAATAGTTAATTAGACCGTCTGTTTAAGTATCGATTGCAAAAAACAGAATTTGAAAAAGTCAGACCGTTTAGTCTGGAGAGCGCGAAGAGTTTTTAGAACCTTCCGCAGGGCCTGAAGGATCTTTCAGATTTAGTTTTATTTGCAATAGTTAATTAGACCATCTCTTTAGGTATCGAAATCAAAAAACAGAATTTAAAAAAGTCAAACCGTTCAGCCTGGAGAGCATGAAGAGTTTTTTAAAACTTAGGACCTTACGCAGGGCCTGAAGGACCTTTCAGATTTTTTCGTATTAGCAATAGTTAATTAAAGCATCTCTTTGGGCATCGATAGCAAAAATCAGAATTCGAAAAAGTCAAGCCGTTTAGGTTAAACTGTTAAAATGAGGTTAAAATGTTCGGCCAGCGGCCAGGCGGCCCGACAGACTAACAGAGTAAAACTAATAAGATTCTTCGAATATATCTTCGATATATTCTGCGAAACTTAATAAATGTGAAAAGTCATAATGCGCAGTTAGCTGCGTAAATGTAATGGTTCTACAATTCCTTTGTTCTGGAGATCGAGTATAGATCACTTATGTTCATCTCATCGTCCTCATCGAAAAACAAGTCAAGCCGGAGGGGTTGCTCTTTTTGGTCATCTAAATCTAAACAAAGAGATTGTTTTTGTTTTTGATAGAATAGGCATGCACTATTATGAATAATAACAACATTTCATTTATTACACGAGTTCCACATCCACTACCAACGACCATGTAGCGCAATTTACTTTTAAGATAATATGAACTTGTCTGTCTGTCGTTTCCGCTTGCTTCATGCGTCAGCTACATTACATCCAAAATGTAAATATTTTTCCCAAGCTCTGCAAAGGTCAAGTTCTGGTAATAGTTTACATTACATTGGCCATCCCAAAAGGTATCCACCATTTCATCCTGCTTATCAGCAAAATTTTATCTCTATGAAACCACTGCTCTATTATTACGCTAAATATTCTAGTCTGCATCTGATCCCTAATCCCCAAAAAAATTTGGAGGTATTCATTCCTTCCCCACGCGACACACTAAATATCCACGAGGAAACTCATATATTATCCATAATCAAGATATTACATATGCAGATTTCCAATCTGGCGTCACTCCACTACTATTTGCTACTTGCATACAGAACAGATTGGTTTTGTGGATAGTCATCAGTCATTTCTTTCATATAAAAAAAGTATACCAGCAGTGACAGCAGTACCACCGCACCGTCGAGCCGTGGTGATCATGAACCATACAGCCAGGGCATGTGGATTAACAATACTGTGGAGGTGGCATTGCAGGAGGAAAGGCTGGGAGAGTGGAGTCGACGAGCATGCATTCCTCGTCTCTAGTCTGTGTCCTTTTTAGCTTGTTTTGTTCTCTCTGCCTCAATCAACGAAACTCACACGCGTGTATCTTCTATCCTCACCGTGTAAATGCACATCTTCCATTATCTACCTATCTCGCTCCGTTCGTCTAAAAATGCTCAAATTCTGCTCAGCTTGCCAAAGTTCAGCCATCATTTTCATCATCCTCTTCTCATGACTGTCGTGTGAATCTTATTTCCTGAATTTCTGCCAGTCTTGTCCTCAGCCTTCTCTATCGGTTTCAGAGACACAGGATTGGGAAAAGTCAATTGGTTTCAAATTACAAAAAAGGAGTAAAAGAGTGTAGGTCAGATTAATACCTGGTCAAATTATTTTGATTCATTTAGAGGAAAGGAGAGAAAGGGGGATAATCCTCTTGAGCGAGATGTTGTGGTGAAGTTGTTGTCATTTGTTAACTCATTCTAAAAGATTGGTTGGGTGTGATTAAAGGTTAGAGAACTGGATTTATTTGACATGTCAGAGATGCGGTTTGGCGTAAGGGGCAAGAGGAATGTTGTTGGTATTAATATAAAAAATGTCGACTGAAGCATGTCTTCACCTATAACCTAAAAAAATTTAGCAGGGATGTATGAGTCATCATAAGTTGTTAATTATTTGGTTTGGAAAGATGTAAAGCTTGTAAGCTAGCGTTTCAGCTTTTGTGACTTGGATAATTGAACCATGGAATGCTTTAACTATTGAGTGATAAATGAGAGGAAAAAGCAGGTCACAAAAGAATTAAACATCATTTGGACATTGTACCCGGCAGTCGAGTTTTACGTCGCAATTACATTAATACAAAGATAAAACCATTAATTTAAATGGGTTGTGGTGGAATGTTGTTTCGAGTGTTTGGTGTATGGCAAAGATTATCCTGTATATTGCTTATTGACATCCAGCCAGACCACAGACAGTCAGACGGTTTTAACGGTGTGTGTGGCAGGATTTGATTGAGTTTGAAGGAAAGATCGCCGTCATGTATATATATATATATTTATAATTATAATTAAGTAGTAAGATCATTTAAGGAAATGTCCTCAGTCAGATTGTGTTGGGACGTGTGTAAAGTGCTGGAGGGAATGCATGAAGTTGAGGGTGTATATTCCATATGTTGTATGTTTTATGGAAAACTAGGAAAACGGCGAGGTTCTGAATGGAACATGGTGGAACACTCTTCCATCTTCAAATGCCTCTTGCCTCTTCCACTCTGCTGCATGGTGTGGTCTTATTAACTTTGGTTAGTAATGGATAATGCTTTCGTTTACTGATTACTACTGCCTACATACATCTGATTCTGATATCATATACGTTAAACAACATTGTTAAAGATTAAAGAATCCAATATTTACAGAATTTCATGAACGTGATTGCAAAGTAGATAAGAGTCGAGTGACAGAAACAATATTAAGGATTGTCTTTAACCGGTATTCAGTATTTATAGTCTGTCATATAGCATATAGGTTATAGGTATATGTAATAATAGCATAATTCAATCATCATGTAGATAGTATCTGCTACTTACTTATCATGTATCGGTTTTGTAGGTGTCCACAGTATCAGGTATCGGCGATATTCCGAACCAAAGTTGAAAGTGAAGTGGACGCATACGTGTTAATGACTTATACTTCCACTTGACTAATATATCACCGTATATTTTTATCCATTTAGGAAACAAGAGAATACCAACTTGTCAGACCAGTTTGAGCGTTGATCCTCGTTACCTGCTACTAAAGTATGGGAAAGAAGAAGAGCAAGAGGAAGCCCCCTCCAAAGGTCAAAGCTATTGAGCCGTTGGAAACTCAATTTAACTGTCCATTTTGTAATCACGAGCGGAGTTGTGATGTGAAAATGTGAGTTGAAAACGTTTGAAACAAAGTCGGTGTTTCTAACAACCAAAGATAGTCGTATAGTCAGTTTAAATATCTTTTAATGATTTGGAGTTTTAAGTGTGCATTAAATGTTGGTTTGGCCATGCATTAAATTAAAGCTCATGCTTTTAGCTTTTCCACTATATGCTATTGAATGGAAGTGAAACTGTCATTTAAAGAGGTTTAGAGATAAAACCGTATTGTAGGATCCGTCCGTGTTCAAGGATTTTTAATCTCTGAGTAATTTCCGAATCAATAAAAATCTTTTCTACGGCTGATTGTATGAAGCCAATTTATGGATTTGTATTTCCACAATCCACAATGATTCAAAGATTTAGATCACGATACATTGTTTCAATGGTTTAGCTTTCTGTTGATAGACGTATTATTTATAACCATTAATTATTTAAGTTGCCTTGTTTTTATTTATGGATTTTACCGTAAGTATTCTTGGGACGAAATCTCAGTGACATATTCTGTTCGTCGATTCAGTGAATGGACCGTTCTGCTATATTAATAATTATTTTTATATTATGTTTGTTCTTCTATTTCAACTGACTACAACTTCCTAGTACATTATTGCTGTGAAAATACTTCACATTTTGTTTCTTAATGTGACCCGGAAGCGATCATCTAACTCCACATAAATAATTTGTATAAAATAGTCCAGTTTCCCTATGTAATCTTGGACAGTGGTTGGTAACACATCGGGAGAAATTGTTGTTCAATCGAAGTGAGAGAAACTACAGTGTTTTCCTTTAAAGTACATTTATTCTTCGTTTAATTCATTTTTTGTGTTAAGTTTTTTTCCCTATATAAACTTTACGTTAAGGAATTTGGCTGTTAATATAAACTTAAATGTGTGTGGTGTTTGAAACTGCTCTTTTATCTACTATAATTAATGGTCACAACCATTATTCCGAGCGCTCAAAATTTTCATAGTGCTAGACTAGACGGTGGTCAAGTCCGAAGTGATGTTATATCTGTACATATAATTCATTGTTTGCCGTTTAATGACTGAAGACGCTTGTATATGATATGTTTATTCTTATGGTGACATTCATCTTTGTGTATAATCAATCCGCCACGATTATGATTACCTACTGAAAGCAGATAGTACATTGTCATACATTTACAAGTATCTTTTACTCTACATTTAAGGAATATATAAACCGCTGTCGCAGTGTTGTGGTGTACAGTTTAACCTGGAATTTCCTTCTGAAAAGAAAATCACCCAGTAATGGTAAAGATAAAAGATAAGTAATCAGGCATCTGGATGAAATACGCATCTTAAAGATTAGAAATCCGATAAACTACTGTTCACGAATGACTTCATTAGTATTTATCAAACAAATATTTTAAAGTAACGTTACTAGGTAAGTAAATATCTCTTTGTCATTTATTCTGCCTCCATGTTGTATGTAATTGATTGTGACATTATTTATTCTGTGAGCGTTAATCGCTCTGACATCTAAAAGTTCCGTGTGAGAATTATTTTGCAGCGGATTTTCTGGCTACTTAAATGGTTCTTTTATCTACTCAAAATTGGTTCATTTGGCTGCCTGAATGTTGTTTTGGCATAACGAATGCAAATAAATGAAGAAATGGCAAAAACTTTGGAGGTTTTTAGGTATTGCTTCCGAAGCATATTCAGTAACATTTTGAATATTAGTATACCAAATTACACGCGTACAATTCTAACCAGACCATGTGGTTGTATTTGATTCATTTGATTGATTGTTGATATATATGTTTCCGCGTGGTTTCTACCCGCCAAGCTTTTTCTACACTTTCGGGAATCTGAACTCCTTCCCATGAATTTTCGGGCAATTGAGATTCCGCAAACGGGAGGTCTACTTCAGACTTACTCAGACTTACTTTGTTCAAGACGATTATTACTCTAAAATCGACGTGACGATTGACTACACAATAGGTATAGAAAAGCAGACAAGCATTATTTGATGTTTGCGTGAGTTATACTTTATATTTGCTTCTTCGGTCTTGAATTTCATTTTTGACCATTCGCACAACACCATTCAGTTTTACCATACATATATTTACGTTCGTTGTACCAAAACAAGATAACCATTTTTAAGTCAACATTTACATTTAAGATCCCAAAGAACTTTATTTAAAATTTTGGGAAAACGAAACTGTTTTGGCCACTTACTACGGAGCGTGCTAGTGGAATGAGGTAACTCTACGGTTAAAAATCAGCTGGTTGCATCATCATTTGTACTTTACATACACGTGGCATTTGATAGGTCAAGAATTTGTGCACTTCGTTTACATCTAACGATTTTATATCTTGTATCATAGTACTCCATTTAGTTAATGTGGTCCATATGGTTAATACTCATATGGCCCTTGTTTGTAGTGTCAGCTGATCCCTTTCAACTGTTCTTGTTCCGGGGTTAAAATTTACGATTAGTTTGAGAATTATTGGGGGTCAATTCGTTTGTATGGCAATCATTTTAAATTATACCAAGCATTCAGCGTGCCAGAGTGCCAGGTCTAGTGTGGGTACGTCTTCGTATTATTAATATTCTAGTTTACTAATTTATCCATCGTTACGGGCCATTTTATTCATGCGCAATGTGAGTTATGTACATGTATTCGCTGATTAACCGTTTTAAGTTGACGTTGCCATGCACACCGAAGTTGTTTATCGACGTGTCATGCATGAAATGATTTTTTTAAAGTCGCAATAAACATATGACGTGCGTTCATTCTGTACAGATGAAGAGTTTGTAAACAGAAACATATTGTTGTCTTTTTAACAGATTTTTGAGGTCACTGCCAGTTTCATCATTCTTTCTGATAATTATCTCGTTTTCGTATCGAACTTCCATCTAACTGAGACGTAATTCAAAATGGGAAAATTTCACGAAACCTCTTCCACATTTGACTACTCGTGGGACCAACTCGCCAAGGCGTTCTGGAATCGGTATCCGAACCCTTTCAGGTACAAAAAATATGATGGTTAAAATTCATATTATTGGTTATCGACAAATATATCAACGTTTTGTTGACTTTTCCAGCAAGCATGTGCTCTCCGAGGACACCCTGTTCCGCGAGGTGAGAGGGAGTCAGCTGTACTCCAGAAGACTTTTGACGAAAACCAACCGCATGCCTAGATGGGGCGAAAGATTTGTGAAGTCCAGTCAAGTTGCAATAGTTGAGGAGTCTTATGTGAGTCCAGTGGACAAAACAATTACGACCTACACTCGTAACATTGGGTTTACTCGGATCATGGTGAGCTACAGTTCTACTACTTTATTTTACTCTATACAGTTGTAATTATGTTTCACTAGTTTGAATTGTCTTGTATGCTGTTGCTTATAGAATGTCGTTGAGAAGGTCACCTACACTCCCGATCCAAGTAATCCTGGAAAAACAATTGCTCATCGTTCAGCCTGGATTGACTCTAACATGTATGGATTCCGGAGAGCCATCGAGAGTTTTGGAATAGATCGATTTCGTAAAAACTGCAACCAAGCTGTTAATGGCTTCAACTACGTGCTCAGCAGGTTCTACCCTCAGAAAGTTACTCCAGAAATGTTTGAGCCGAATGTGCAAACGGTTGCGGTTGGTCGATTCGGTGGAACTACTGAAACAATGAAGGAAAAGGCTAGGCGTGCTGGAGAACGAGCAAAAGAGCGGGCTGGATCTATTAGCACTGTTTATGCGGCTTCTACCGGACCTGGAGTTGATTCTTGAATTAAGACTATTCAAATGATACTGCTCTTTCCACCCAGTAGTATGATATGCTTTTGATAATTTCTTTTTTAAGACAGTTTTGACGTCACATCAAAAATTCCAGTGATATTGAATGCTTGGTATGAGTACTAACTAATGAGCAAAAGTAGATGTAATTTCAGTATGATTCTGGGATGCTTATTAGGTGGGGTGGATGAGTAGTCATATACAAATACTTCTGAGATACATCTGTGTACATAATATCTATCATTTATACAAAACCGAAAAATTAGCGTTAATAATGTCGTACGAACTGTTTTAGTATTGTAAATATTGATAAAACCAAAATTTCTATGCAAAAATCTATAAAATCGACTGAAAATGTATAAATACAATGACAAACACAGCATTGCATTCTTTAGTGTACTACTATAGCAAAATAACTTTGTTTAGCTTCATCTTTGTATGTTTAAGTATGTCATCTTGCAAAGTATCTTTGTGAAATTCCAATTAAAGAATTGTATTTCCACGAACGACCATCATAAAACATTATGACGTAATACACATCTTGTAAACTACTAATCCATTTGTCGATTAGTGAAATAAATAGATGCTAAATGACTAAATAGTAATTTAATTGAACATGTATTTGTAGCATTGTTGACTGTTGGTCCAAATGATCACAAAATTGGTTTGTGTAATTATTATAAAGAAGATTCATCAACCTTTATTATCCATATTGAGTGAATGGCTTCATTTTTATTGTTCATGCATTTGCCAGTGCAGTGTCGTGGTGCCATGCCTCTGGAAATATGAGTGCGGATACTGAATGTCAATAATTGTCAAAGTTCTTCAAAACATTCATTGAATTAAGTTGTTTCATTAAGACAGTTCAGAGAAGAAATTGGTACGTTTATTTTTTACACAACTATAAACCACGTTGCACCGTTTTACAATAGCAAAATCATATTAGGTAAATGTACCATTTTTTAAATCTGGGCGAGATCCTTACATCGTAGAAAAGACTAGTAGTGCAAAGTTTCGGAGAGACACTTTATACACAGGCAGATTGTAAGGTTAGTGCTTGTGAAAGTAGTATGAAGCTAGTCGGATGAAACATCAAAAATTACATCAATAATTCAACTTCAAATATTCATCTTTACGTTTACAAGTATTTACTTGAAAATGAACTGCGAGAAAATAGTGTAGGCTTATACCGATATCTTCCTAAACGACTTTTACAATTTGTAAATATATTCATCATCGTAACTCGTATTAACAATTCAGTGCTTGCGGCTAACAATAAATTAATTCTAGATAAATAGTTGGAGCACGATTGCTTTCCACGCTGGCTACATATACATTCTTAATGAACAATGACCTACTGAAACCGTCTACCTGTTTTGGATATCTTACAAACCTTTAACCTAGATTCGTCAATATGTTCGAAAGAATTTCCCATATATGTTTACCGATAGCGACTACATACTAGCATCGTTTTTATATAAACACGTTACAACTGCTAAATGTCGGCAGTAACGCGGGTCCAGGAAAAGGCCTTTCAGTCAGGTTCACATCGAATTTGATAGACCATCAACTTCAGACATCAGTCGTCGCATTTATTTTAATTTCTTGATAATTGTTACAAGTAAATGTGCTATGTACTCTAGATATATATATTTGTATTAGTCGAGTGTATATAACGAAACATGTAGGCAATTTCGATGAATTTGTAGTTTCTATACAGATTGATTTTTTGTTGATTTTTAAGCTAAATTTACCCAGGATTGTTTTTATAAAAAATTTGCGACACCCGTTATGAAATAATACTAAACTCAACGATGCATGCTGTACTTTCTAAAAAGTATTTCCTGCAATATAGCAACCTTAAATTGATGATATATACTCTCCTCCATACCTGACCATGATAAATATACAGTCCTCAGTCTAACCTGAATTATAAAACGTGTGTTTCAAATTTTTAAATGCCAATTTAAAAAGATTTTTTTTTCAAATTAAATTACGTGTCTTAGGAATTAATATGTTGATTGTTGTGTAGATAATTTGGACCACGTTTACTTACAAGTAAAGGTATACTTTAAAAACACGAAATAGTCAAGGAGATCAGTGCTTTCTGATGTATTTAATGTTGAGGAATCCAGTGGTGATAACCTTTTCCCCAAACGCGTGACGGTTTAATTAATATTTACAAATTATGTACTTTCTTTACCATAGCAAGGTCCCATAGTCATGTATGCTGAAATTGTTGACAACATATTCTTATAGTTCGTTAAAAATGATACAGATTTAAAATTTACATCATGCAAAAATTCTCAATCGTTTTGAAATGGCAGCCTATTTGCTATATGGGATTCTCTGAAATACGATTACTTGGGTGGCTCCAGAAAATTAACGGTTGAGAATTTTTACATGGTGTAAATTGTAAATTTATATCATTTTTAACGAACTATAAGAATATGTTGTAAACAATTTCAGCATACATGACTATGGGAACTTGCTATGGTAAAGAAAGTACATAATTTGTAAATATTAATTAAAACGTCACGCGTTTGAGGAAACGGTTATCACCACTGGATTCCTCATCATTAAATACATCAGAAAGCACTGATTTCCTTGACTATTTCGTGTTTTTAATGCATACCTTTACTTGCTAGTGTTTGAAACAATAAAATCCGCACACAAATCCCACAACGGATGTTAGGTTGTGTTATCCCACAAATAATCCATTTCCTCAAATACCTGCTTTACGTTTTAGATATAGGTGAGTAGTTCCATGGTGGTTATCGTTGGATGGACATCAAACGAAACACGATATGTCGTTTAATATAAGTGAATTATTAAGTTTTAAAATTACAAAAACGAGATACCAAGATTGAAGGCTATTCCTACGGTCGTGATTTAAGAAAATTATAAATAATATTCTTTCTCCATTTCCTCAAAGTTGAACTATTAAGTTGTAAGCAATAAACATACTATACCGTTGGCGATTAATTGAAGTAAATTACGAACGAAGAAAATATTGATCCATAAGGACAGTTTTATATAGTTGGTAGAAGTTTCAATCAAATATATAACCCGACAAGCATGGTTCGATACACGTAATCTTTTATGAACTATTAAATTAAAATTGAAAGTAGTTCACAAATGAGATAATTTTTATATACTTTAACGGTAACGAATCGGACGAGAAGAATAACACACGGTATATCCTTCTTTTCATAATCGAAATTCTAATATGTGTGGTAGCCGCTGAAATTAACCTTTCTAGCGCATCTGTAGGTTCGAACTATATTAGTTACATATGCATTTAACGACCTATAGATATATGAAGTTATAGGATTCATTCATATTAAAATGTAATTTTCGGTGAGCTTTAATCAAGCCTGGGAATAATAACTTGACGTAATTGTAGGTACTTCGCATAAACCGTAAAGTGAGAAATTATTCTCCAAATTTTCTTCTCATATGTATTTATATGACATTTTTAGGTGATCATTTCAGTCAGTTGGTAAGTCTTCAGGGTTTAGTTTATGAGCTTCCATTAGCGCATCTCTAACAGCCAACTGATAAGGGCCGCGGCGTCGACCTCTTATGTACTTATTCTGAAAATGTATAAAATATATGGCATACATTGCTGCATACGTCGATGAATATTTAAGTTGGATAATTAATTATAATTGAGCATTCAGCCACCACTGTTGAACTTACATCAAAACAATCTGAGAAAGGTTCAATCATTTTGAACCTTATGTATGACTGTGTAGTTGATTTGTACCACGAAATCTTTGCCCGTGTATCGTCTGCATTAACTTTAAAAATGTCACTTATCTGCAAGGAAAGGAAATCGTGTTCAACTTGTAGCATTTTTCATTGACAGCCTTGGTAGTACCACATACAAATTCTTAAATAGACTTACTTTTCCTGGCCACCAAGGACACGAAGGAAGCTTTCCCCAAATGACGTCACCCTTCCGGTACGTGCATTCAGAGTCTTTATCCTTATAATATTCGACCGTTTCCGCTGAAGCTGCAATGTCGTCAAAATCATTTCCGTTAGCGGTGCTATTGACGGGAAAATCGTTTGGCTCGGAATCTTCAATTTCTAGGCCGTTATTTTCCTGTGACGAAGGATCCCTGTCTGAATGGGCGGATATCGTGTGCAAAGGAAGAGGAACGTATGCGTTTGTGTCTATTCTCTTTAAATTAATACATACACGAGGAGCATCCGCAGACGTGGTTGTTGAAGATGCCGGTACACTCCTCCGCCTTGAAGGTGGACTTGCATCTTTACAAAAGCTCGGAAATTGCTCGTGTGTGTCAGGATTGGAAATCGAGTCGAAATTGCAGCTCTTGACAGAAGTGCCACTCGGACTGCCCGGACCATGACTAACAAAGTCATGATTCAGGGAAGAATTGGAACATGGGCTTGACATTGCGAATCCACCAATATCATGACTACTGCTACTACTTGTAAAGCCATCATTTTCTTTAAAGATTTTGCTACTCCTTCTGCGTTTCTTTTGTTTTTTCTTTTTCTTGGTAACCGATCGCAGTGAAGGAGACACATCACTTTGGTGAGGTTCAGTAGACTCGAAGTCTTTTTGGAACGTTGATATTGTGGAGCTTTGAGGTTCATTCAGGGTTGCAGGAGAAGGAGGATTCGACCTCTCACATTTTAGAGCATCAGGAGACATGGAGTTGCAAGACAACTCTCCCGACAGTGAAAGCTTGCGCCGAGCTTCCTTTTTAGCTTTTTTCATAGCTTTTCTAGCCGCTTTCATCTCAGTTGTAGAAGAACACTCTAAATGTTGTGTTACTTTAGGTGGGATTTGCACCACCATTCTAGAGGACCCAAATGTGATTTTGATGGTTGGAGTTTTAATGACCTCCGATGGTTTGCAAGTGCTCGGTTTAATACTGAAATTTGACTGCAATTCGTTGAAATGTGATGAACTGCTGGTAGGGCTAGGGCTAGAACTGCTGCTACACTCAGCAAGGGAAGTAGACGCTGACTCTGGTTGCAGAGGGGGTGTACAAGAAGTGGGGATAGTGGTGGGAGTCGACGACGAATCATCATCATCCTCGTTCTCATTATTAGTAGTTGTTACAGTTGAGTCAGTAGGTTCAGACAGGGTGGAGACTTTGAAGGTATTAGCATCATCACTTCGACATATTGTCAGCACCGGTATCTCCCCACTGCCGTCAATTGGGCGACGCTTATTAAAATTGAAAATATTTTTGGTTAAATAACTCTCATCACGAAATCGGACAGGAACAGTGCTTTTCTTCCGTATTCTATTTTCCCACTCTTTTGACCGTTTTGCGGACCCTTTAAACCTCGAGGTCAAATCCGATTTCGAATTTGCCAGCGTGGTGGAATTTGGACTGGAAACACTGGTTGACTCCGAACTATCAGAATGATTAGGACTGCTGTGAGAAGTGTTGTCGGCGCAGGTGTCTATCACTGTACTGCACCAAGTGTTACTTTTCGAATTCGTTTCATCAGATGTCCCATCCCTCATATTTGTTAATTTAGTAATGCACATTTTTAAATTTAGTGCCTTTCGGCTCCTTGTATTTGGAAAGTTATTATCACAGACTGTTGATTCTCTTAATGTCGAGTTGGTTGATATCATATTGAGTGATCCATTTTCTGTTGCAGCATTACTGCTCGACGCTTTCGCCACCTCGGTTTTCTCCAGGGCATTGAATAAGTCTGTCGATAAACCACTTGGATTTGTTGAGTTAACTGCAGAGACGCTAGAACAACTTGCTTTCACTCTTTTCCGGTCCTTGGCATCGATGGGAGCCTTGTGTTTTTTGAGCCGAGCGTAGGTCTCTTCACTGGATGCTATTAAAGGTTGGACTAGTGGACGCTTCCAGAAATTTTCTACGACCCTGGTGGACCCAACACTTTCATATGCTAGGTCTTTTGGATCAATAACGTCCAAACATGAGGACGATGACAAAGATGAGGGTATTTGGTCACCCCCTTTTAATTTTCCATTCAAGGATGAAGTCGTAGTTGCTATGACGTCAACTTTGGTTAACTTTTCCTTTTTAGTTTTATCAGTCTGATTATCATCTTTGGAGTTTTCTTCCTTACCATTACTGTCAGCCTTATCATCACACAAGGTCCTGCATTTGGCACAGAGCACTGGCCTTGCACGAAGTCTCAGCGACATTCTGGCATTTTTAAATCTTGCTGGAGGTTTGATGATTCTACGAAGGGATGGCTGAGAAATAGTGCCAATGGATGGGGGTGGTCCATTACTGCTACCGTTACCCTGACTATATGTGTGTCTTAGGTGAAGCGGAACAGCCACAACTGCGTCATTTTCAGCTTTTTCAGTAGACGAGTTTCCTAAAGCTTGCTCCTTAGCAAATGAGATACCAAATGGGATTCCTCTCCTGAAATCATGACAAAGATTTGTACGTGGTTGAGAGTGTTACTTTATTTACTTTTTTTGAGTGGTGTATGTGCAAAAAGTTTTGCTTTTGAAAAATAGGGACTTATACATATCTATTAAGTAGATTGAATTTGCAAATTTAAAAAGTATATTTTTCTCTCCATTGATTTCTACTTTGACTTCATAATTATGGACGAGGGAAAGCAAAAGGTTACCGGCGACTCATCTGCTTACTCATCATATCCATAGCGCAGCTACATGAACAGACATTGTACATTTCTGCGTGCAAATACGTAAACGGCACAACAGGAGCAATACGACCAATTAAATTCCAACTATTAAAGAGGAAGCTTACTCTCTGTTGAGCTGGAAGAGTACGCCCTGATACAGATTGTCACTGTGTGTGAAGGATACGACAAGAAGACCTTCAGCCAGGTCGTCAATAGTTACAGCAATTGATGAGTTCCGGACGAGCTGCTGCAGACTCTGGGAGTTTCGCTTGACCCCAGAAGAGTCCTCCAAGTCCATGATGACCCTGGCAAGGTTCAGTTGGAGTGCTTATGAGGAGAAAAGAGGTATCGGAAGTTATCTTACCACGGCCATGATTGATATATAGATGTTGTGAATTACTGCCACTACAACTATCACTGTATAGGCTGCTCAGCTCAGCAGCGAGCCTCCAAGCAAAGCAGTTGTTGCAGTCGTCGTCGTATGTAAGAAGTGCATATTGTAATGGAATGGAAGCATAAAATCAACATTTCCCACAGACAGACAACCCGTACAGCCTCCTGTTCAACTTGCTTTAATGCATTTTACCTTCCACAACATAACACACACATTTTATAACATTATACAGCAGCTCTCACAACACTGCATCGCTTTGACGAGTCTACTTCAACCAACAATTTACTACACAAAATCCACCGACTATGTTGCCTTTGCATTGCCTCCTTCGTAAAAGTATGGAGCTCTTTTTTCTGAGCGGATTTTGTGAGCTGCTTCAGAATTGGGAATAGGGATGTCCCTGTTCTTTTCACTGCTCTGCACTCAGACACACACACTTTATGAGAGAGCTGCAGATTATTTACTGAGAGAGTTGCTCACTAGCACGGGGAATTCTTGATTCTCGTCGTCTTCCCCACTTTGCACACTCATGGATGGATGTTGTTACTCTTTTCCTACTACCATTCACCATTACATGCTCAGGAATAAAAATCAGCACCAGAATTACTAGTACAGAGTCGAATAATGGTAAATGAGTAATATTTTCAACGGAGAGTTTTATGGAGTATCATTCACTCAGACACACAGACAAAATGCAAGAAAAAGAAGAGCCTAATAATAATAATGCAATCCGTTTCTCTATATGTGCACCACCACTCAACTCAAAATTACGACGCATGCTAATATTAAATGCGTTTTCCATCCTACATACTACTTCGCTTGTCGGAGTCAGTTGGAAGAACTGAGAAAAAAAAATTATCCACGAGAGACTATGTGAAACAACTACATTTAAGATTATCTTATGATGCTGCTGATGATGATGATGAGCAAACTCTCATATAAACCATTTTTAATGCACATGGAGAAAAATATATGTACAGGCTTGCAGTGCGTTGCAACAGCACTCTCCATAAAAGGCGTTTTGAAGTAATCATGTTATTGATGTACAGGGTCTATGTTAATGACATATTAATCAGCGTAACAGGGATGCAAACATGATTTTTAAATTGAGAATATATCACATTATTCAAGTGTCTAATGCCTAAGTACCTTTTCAAGCATACTCTGGCTATCATGCAAGTTTTTTGTTTGTAGTACCTGCAATAGACCTTAATGGTCTAGTTTGGTTATTCATTTTTAGTTAATATCAATTTCTGATACTCCCAGCTTGGAATATTTATTATTTCGCGTGATGAATGTAATACTGAAATTGAGGAAACTTTCAGAGTTAAAGCATGAAAGGAATATATATCCCATTGCAAATATGTGAATAAAAAATGAATAGCAAATATAGATATTTTATTACCTCTCTCCTTTGATAACCGGAAAGGTGTAAAAGTTCAAGGTTGAAAGATTGTTGGGATACCTCTGCAATAAATAACATTATAATTTTTTCCAGATATCTTGAATTGGTCCAGCATTTTTAAAATTCTACTATCCGCCAATACCACTTTTACTATTTCTTGTATCAAACTCACCTGCATTTAGCTTGAATTGATGGAATTTAAATGAAATTGACAAAAGTAATTTGACTCCCTGGTTCAATAACTATTTTTGGACTGCCGTCGTCGTCACCATCCTCGTGGATAGCTACGTGGCAAGGTAAGTTAACTGTGGCAGGATGTACTTAATGCAAAATATACCTTGGATCCTGCTCATACTTAACTAAATAATGTTTATTTTAAACAGTCAGTGGTCTACCTCTTCAAGGTTACATTTAATATATCATTGACTAGCACAATAATGATGTTAGCCGTTGGTATCGACCGATATAATATATGCATTGTTTGATAAAAGAATAGGGAGATACTTATTGGATTCAGCAATCTAATTAAGCGTAACCATGAGCTGAGCATGAACCATTGTGGTATTTCATTTTCATAGGTCATACAACTTTTACCAATAAATGGGAAATAATAATAAAAAAAGCGAGAGTAATTGCTTGTTAGACATTCATATATTATAGCCGGTGAAGAATTCGAATTTTTCTCTCTCTCCATAAACAAAAAAGTATCTCCATCCTTTTTATGCAATAATACTGACGAACTGGAGGAAGCAGCTGACAGTATATTATAGAATGGTTAGAATTTGATGCACAATGTACGGTGTAACACAGACTAAAAGACTAAACCTAGGTACTATCATGTATTTACTATGATGTGTATACCATATATGCTCGTAAAAATCGAATGTGGTTAAATGGCGTATTACGTATTGAGTTATTGATACTATTATCTACTCATCATATATCATATCACCCACGAAGAAATTCTACCCTTTCACCCTTCACCGAATTTACAAATGTGCAAGTGTGCAACTTTTGTGCACACTTTATACAAAGGGTATAAAATGGCTAAAAAAACTACATGTTGGTCCGATGGCAAAAGTTTCAACTTAGAGTACAACTTACTAGTCTATTTAAGATTTCTCAATAAAAGAATGAAATAAAATATCCCGTATTGATTACCATCAAATACAACTCCAACATTCAAATGCATTATTTTTCCTCGCCACTCGGCACCACCTATACAAAGTAGGTGAACCAGGCAGGTTTCTTTGAGACTTCTTTCTCAAATATGCAAAGTTAGTCTTTGTAATTAGGTGTGAGTGCCAAAAGCATCATGTCCCATTTCTACTGTTTTTAAGGTTCATTCGCTTACTAATATACATATCATTTTAACAGCTTCCCTGATACTTCATCTTCCAAGTTATCGCTGCGCTGTCTCAAACAATTTACAGAATAAAATTTCGCAGCAACGAATTCCCTGTACTCATTACAATGTTTTCTTGTAAAAAAATAAATATGCATAAAAAGATTTGACTTGACAGGATGCGCCTATTTATCATTTTTCCATTTGGAGTTCTCTCACAGTACACATGTGCAGCATTTACCACAAGCTTTACGTAGGAAGAAGCAACTGGTTTATAGCGTAGACTAAATTTTGTATACGATTTTTAGAATCAATGCAAGTGAGGTGAATGTGCATGGAGAAAAACGACCAGTATAATCTGATGTGATGACGACGAAGGTAAATAATATTTTACCTGGCTGAGTTCTCATAGTCGTCTGTTTTCTCGTATATTACATGCAGATATACAATGATACAATATCTTTTCAACTTGTGAAGGCTGCCAGCAGAGAACTTTTGGTGGAATGGGATATTTGGTGGAAAAGTTGTATAACGAAGAACGGAATATTATGCATATATATCTTAGCGTGATCTTTTGATATTCCTGTTGTAGTTGTAATAATGTCCAAAAGAATGATGACGACCTAGTATGCCTTCTCTCTGTATCTCTCTCTATCTGCTAACAAATTCTTGCAGTGCAAAGCATCATCCAACATGATCATATTTTGCCTGTTTTCAATTCTCCACTCTATTCACAAATAATCTTATGGATAGCATCTGAAACTTGGCTGTAGGTCACAAAATAACGAATTCCTTGTGTATATCTATCCAACAATGATAGTTGACTAAATATTATGTACCTTTTGTACATGCTTTACTATCCGATGAGTGGTATTGCGTATCCAGAGAATTTGACCTTTAACGGATGAAGATACGAATGTTGGGATCCAGCTCGAATGTAGTTTCTTTCCAAACAGTAAACTTTTGCTGGGATTGCATTGTAAAATGTATCAATATGTTGTAGCAGCGATAGTACAGGCAGCAGTTTAGATAACATGACCTTATAGTATGTATAATCATTGTATGGTAGCACTAACTAACACTGAAAGAATGCTATACATAAGGTGGATTGCAGCTTTTCAAAAGAATATTTTTAAATTTTGAACTTCTGGAAAGTTTCTCCTTTGCACGATCATGCATCATTTTGATTTTTTAATTTACTCTTAAAATTGATGTCTACATCAGAATGATCAATTTAGTATCTCCGAGGTGTTTTTGGCATTGTGGTTGTAACCCATTAAGGAATTTTAATACATGGCTGAATTGGCCAAGCGAGAAAGTTAATAATAATTTTAAAGGGTTTCATGTATCCAGAGCAAATGAAAAATTTCAATGATCATTGCGCAACTTTAATAAAGTTCTCATGTGCTAGCTAATTAAAATGAAAAGTTTGAAGGACAACTCTCTCTATAACTTTCATTTATTGCCTACAATTAGAGTTTCGAGTACTCCACAAATTATCATGTTATGTCTTGTTAGCGATTTGCATATTAAAACTTAGTAAAAAATTCTCGTCACTCTATTCAATTCATTGAATGGTGGATTTCCTCATGGGAAACATGTCGTAATTCTAGCTTTATTATGGTACATGTTCATATATTACATTAAACCAGCTTGATTATGAAATTATCCTCTACCGTATATTCATCATTTATAAGGTGCATTCAAATAGCATTATGGAAAGGATTTATTTCTTGCTTGGTGGTATTATAAGTTCAGAAGAAAAAAGTATGATATTGATTTATTCGCAGTTATGAGCATGTATTATTGTATATACAGCTGAGACGGGCTGCAACGCAACCAGGTAAGCTTGCATCGTGTGTTTAAGAAGGCAATTTATGGCATCGTATTTTCATTTCATTGCAAATAAAACTCTTTTGACATTTTTATGAATTTCGTTTTCCAACCATCACATCCACATCACACAAGAAGCAAGGTTGGCAAGGTATATATGAGCACAGCTGAAACAACTGCGTTTTAACATGGCTGTCTTTCTTGCATATTTTCTACTTTGCTACATATTGGATTGAACAAGGAAAAGATTTTGAAGAAATGGAGAACAGAGAGTTTAGCTTTTGGATTCCAGAAGTTTGCTTTGAATCCTATCGCCCACATGTGCACTATACCTTTATTCTATTTATTTCTTTCTTCAGAACGGATGTAAAAGGGGACACGGATACCATTTCATATCTTGTGTATTCATTGTAAGGCTCATGCTATCATAAAGGAAAAATAATGATGAGCTGCATAATGATGCTTTGAAAACCAAATGTATTTCGAAAGATCAAATTTGGAAACGGAATATCGTACGTCATTAAACCAGCAGTATTGAATTTTTGCATATATATTTATTCAAGATATATTTCACTCAAATGTATACAAAAATACGAGTTTTGTCATCTGTTAGTATTCAAAATTACATTACTGTAAAAGTTTCCTATGTATGACGTTAATAGGATATTCAGATTAGAAGGATAGAACAGAAACAATGAAAAAAAGACACTGAGAAAGGCAAACATGCCATTCTTTTATGGCTAAATAAAAGCTAAAATATTTTTCCAGACGGCAAATTATAAAAATACGTCTGTATAAATAGACATCAAATTTTCGCTGGACGGTGTCCGTAAAATGTACACCGAAAAAACTTCTGAAAAACTAGCAACATTACTGGTTTATATCTAACAATATTATTGTGTAGTTATTGTTAGATCGATTTCATTAGTTTGTTCGAATCCATGAAGTTTAATTTTTCTACACAGCATGTTCAGCTCTAAATCTAGGATTCCTTATTTATAGTTCTTTCCACCTGCAAACACCATAGCACATTAACACACTGCACTAGCAGTTTTACTGGAAAGGTGAATCTCTTATGTGTGTAAATACTGTGCGTATTACCATGTGGTTGCTTCGAACAACCGTTGTCGTTGGCAGTCTATACTCTATACAGTCAAGTTTTTCTAAATTATATTTTTAATTCAATAAAATATTTTCCGAATGAAAAACTTTATAAAACCGTCTGGAAAAGTTCCAAAATCCGGAGAAAATACCCTTTTATCCGGAAATAATTTCTATGCCGTATTTTATTGCTACAATAGTATGATAGTCACATAGCTACATCACATATGAACCGTTGGCATTTCATTTTCATGGAATCTCAAACATGGAGTTAAAAATGATTCTTGTAATTCGCCAGATGTTTTATAAAGGTAGCCAATTATTTGCCTTCAGAAATCTGGATATGCTTTCAGAAAAATTATGGAACTTTACCTTCAAACCCAAAAATTAGAATTAGCCTGCATTCAATTTTTACATAGGACAGGGAAATAAATTCATATGAACTATCAGTCACAACGTTTTCGAATGGAAGTTTGAAGAAAATCTTTATTAAGTAGTTGTGTGAATGCAAATTCAAGTATCCTCAGATATCTACAGAAGTTAATATTTATTTATTAGCGTACATTGTACATGTCGCACAGCGTTAGAATGGAAGCTTTAAAAATTCTGTTCCAGGATCTAAATTTGTATTCCAATGCAATTTCTAATGCACTTATGAAGAATTGTGCAAAAAGTGGCAATTTCAGGTATTATGTACGGGCTTAACAATTCATCAACTACCGTACACATTCCATACCGTACCATATCGTACAAACAAACTGGAATGTGATGTGAAAACTTTATCAGAATGTGTCGAGAATGTGATGCATATTTTAAACCAGCACATAATACCTGGACTAGACTCAACCCAGAAGTCAGTCACAAGATGAAGACTTCTGAATAAGAAACTTACTCAAAACTTCCTCTTCGACGAAGAAGTAAAAAATAAGCTAAGATGTTTCCCAAGCTATTCTAATACATTGTGAAGGTAATAAGTGACAGATAGTTCATTACGAATTTTCCCTTGGTATTAAGTAAAAATTTGAAGGCGAGCTTATTTTTGGTTTTTAATTTAAGTTCCATATAATTTTTTCTGAAGGCAATATCCAGATTTCTTGCAAGAAAAAATTTCCCTTTTATAAAGGATGAGCCACCTACATGAAAAGCGTTCTTATGATGTACATCTCACGATGAAGCAAAAAAGTCCAGTCGTCAGCCAACATATTTGTCAACAACAAATATGGCAACATTATTATTAGTACTGGACCGCACTCTATACATACATACATACACCATACCAAGTATCATAAACTATTTCCAATGTACTTATTAATGTGAAATACGATTAGGGTGTTGCGTAGTGTCGCTTACGGTGAGTTTGTGACGATAATGGAAGTGGAAATGCTTCTTAATTTTGGCGCAATACGTAGAAAGAAACGCTATTTTTATACAAAATTGGAAGTCAACATATTTTATTTATGCTTGAGCAACCCCATCTCGACCTCTTTGTCTTGGAGGAGCTTTTTATAAGAAGGCATTCATTACATAGGGCCAGGGCTGTATGTGATATATGAGATTACCATGATTCCATTCACAATGCAAATATGCAACTTAAGCATTCAGCATGCAGTTCTAATCATTTATATTCACATGGTTTGCAACATCATCCCTGAGTGAAGAATCGCCAAAATCATATTGTCCTTGAAGTCTAACCCCAACTTTTCATCCTATCATATAGGCAACAGTAGTACTTTTGTAGTACGCAAATGAAATCGTACTCACGTTCACAGTCTGTTTCATGCCCACGACTCAGCTAATATGCGATTCCCACACATGATAAACAAATGGTCTGTGAAAGTCGGGTTTCGTCGGATATTCGAAGGAGAAATGAGAAACCCTTTTTGCTTTTTTGATAGGAATATTTGCTCCTCTAAAAACTTTCGTGCATATTATTAAAGAAATAGATGCACAAGGACTGACTGTCAATAAATGCTTTTACATAAATGTTTATGCACAGACATATTCCCCTCTACCGTCTAGCGCGTAATCTGCATTTCACAGAGACGCCATTCTTGATTCGTATGGAAGCAAGGGTCTACTTGATTTTTGAGGTGGAATAACCACAACTGTTCCATGAGGAGGGAACTTAAATCTGAAAATATATCATGGAGCAGATTTGGTTTGCATAGTTGATAGAGGAAAATAAATTGCTTTGAGACATGAGCTTCTTCCTCTGTATTAGTTATCCATATGTATCAATTCAATGCATCATGGATGATGATGTCAATGACAAAGTTTATGGAACAAGTCACACTATTCGATCAAACCTTTTCTTGCTCCCCAGTCAAGATGCATATTTTAAAACCCTTATTCTCCTCATGCGATATAACGAGTTTCGGATTTAAATCGATTCTCAACAGTTACTAAGCAAATCTCTTTTGTATACTCGTTTCAGTAAACACAGTCGAATTGACTTCAGTCAGTAGTTAAGTTAAAAGTAAAGGCACGTAGAATTTTAGCAGCATATTAGCAGTTATTTAAAACTTATTGAAACGTTCTCATTTTACTTCAGATAGTGTAGAGAACCGAGCAATTGTTACATTTTATAAATTATTGTTCCTTGTGAAACATTCACATTTGAATTTATTTGGGTTTTGTTCCGTGCTTGATTATGTAAATTTAATGTTAAAAAACCCTTGAGAATCGATGTATGTAAAATGAGTGAGATCATTGACATCCAGTTTGATATTATATGTATTGACTACAATGTTTTAAACCTATGACTAAGGATGTTAGTTAC
>JAHZNA010001760.1:0-22941 GCA_027743935.1 Sinodicranocentrus sp. ZH6
GACACGAGTACTCCGCCGAAGATCAATGAAACGAAAGCAAAAAACAGCTCTTTTGTTAGGATAGGGAAGAGAAGAACGTCAACGAAAGTCGAATGAAAACGGCATTGTGCATATCCATATAGGAAGGGTTGTATGTATGTTTGATGTTAGCAATCATATATGTTGGGAAATGTGGAAAAATATAAATTCTCATTACAGACCGATCAACAAAGACTCAATTATGGTTTTGGTACTTTTGGCATTAACATATTTTGTGTTTGTTTGATCTCCCATGCATGATATTGGTATAACATATTGACTCAATTCATAATCAGATCAGCTACGCCTGACACTAATTAGGTCAACTTATGGTGTCCAGGTGTATTTTGCATATTACTGAATACTTAATATTCAAGAAGCTGGTCCTTATGTCCTGTATTTTAAAATTTTGACAAATCGGAAATTGCTTTGTCATCATAAATACAAAGTTGTGCAAACCTATAATTTCGCAATCCCTAGATCCAAAACTGTGGCCCAGGCACATGTTTCATTCAATATGCGTACGTGAATGCGTCAATCATGAATGAATGACTTTTATATAATTTTTTTAAAACTCACCAAGTATCATATCTTATCATAAAATTGCTAGTGTACTTATATGGCAGTGTCATGTACAGATACAGAGTCTAAACTAAAGATGATGAGGTGACTACGAAACTTTCACTGTGATATTCTCATCTTATTACAAAAGTTCATGCAAAATATTTTCAAATGCAATGCATTGCGGCGTTTTTTCTGTTCTACTGTCGAAGCAAACGTCAAATGCTTTGGAATTTGAACATGGGAACGATAGGAAGTAAAGTTGTAATTCATTTTCGTTGATGACTCTTTTAGCTCTAGACTATGCTCTAGCGTAGAATCATTTCGAACTTAAGTTACTTTCCAACTAATGTCCTTTCTAGCTAAAAAAAATTCCGATTTTGAGTCGTTCTAACTATAAAATTCAAACCTCCGTCGGTACACATTATCATGACGTTATAGGATACACACGCACAATGGTAACTAATATGTACCGGTCAAAATATAATTTGATATGTTTGTTAAATCCTAGGATCCACTTTCACATCGCATTATTGAAAAAAGGCGGAGGGATCGGATGAATAACTGTTTAGCTGATTTAGCTAGACTACTACCTCCATCATCTCTGAGGAAAGGAAGGGGGAGAATTGAGAAAACTGAAATTGTGGAATTGGCCATTAAACATTTACGTCATTTACGATGTCACCCTTGTCCTTCAGGAGGTATGAACCTTGATAATATGTAAAAAGTACATTCAATGATTTTTTCAGTAATATTATGCTAAATCTTGAAATCATGAATTTTTATAGACAAGTGTGAATACAGCGGAAAGGACAATCCAGGTGGTGCTAACAATAGCTCCATATCTGCTTCCTGCTCTTCGTCATCTACATCATCTGGGTATCAATCCAGTCATGAAGAACAGTTTCGAATGGGATTCCAAGAATGCCTAAGTGAAGCTATGCATTTCCTTGTGGAACAAGAAGGATTGTATGCTGGAGATGCGATGTGTGAGCAATTAGTGAAGCACCTCAATAATCACTGCGATACAGTACTTAGAGACCACTGGGTAAGTATATGAATAAGCTTTTGGAAACAAATGCGAGTGAAAATGCTCTCAATATTTTGAGCAAAACTGCAGACAATTTTACATGGTTGTAATTTGTATTGCAGCAGGGAAATCAAGGGAAAGTAGTTCCTGGATTTCGCAGATCTACAGAAGCGACGACAGATTTTAAGAAAACTACATGTTCAGGAGGATCCACCTCCTCAGGATATCATCCAAATGGATCATCACCAGGGAGTGATGGAAATGGAGGAAATGGTAAGGCTTAAGGAAACTGTGATTATACGTACGAATACGATGATGTGCTTGCAGAGATTTGATTGTAAATATTTTACTTGAAATTAGATGGCGAGGGAACGGATCCTTTTGCTCTTCCTGTCCAGAATCCGTCACAACACTTGACTGTAGACACTGGCGGGCATTCCTTATCGATAATTGATTACGAAGCTGAAAGCAACCCTTCGACCCCATTGTCTGTTGAAAATTCTGACGTTTTGTCTATAGAAGGAAAAAATAATGGACGCTCCTCATCAAAACCACCTATCCCCTCCATAATATGCAGTCACTCTTTTTCTAATAACGGGTAAATTAACAAAATTATAAGTATCATTAATATACCCTTAAAACGGTTTCTGTTTGCTTGTATGCTAATTTTACATTTTTATTCTATGACTGAATAGGGGTTCACCTGTAACCGTGTCCAATGGAAGGTCATCGGATGATGGTGATGGTAGTGCGATCTCCATTGCTTCTGCATATCGCTACAAGTTTAAAAGCAACATAAAACAACGATTTACAGCAGACTGTCAAACAAAACCAGAGGATGGTCTTTGCTATCCTCATGAGAGCGTGGAGAAAGCCGATGGCGATAGAGATATGGAGGGTGGTAGTGATATTGAAGAGAGAGACGATGGAATCTCAATTACAGAAGATGGAGTTATGCCGCTGCAACTTTTACAGTCTGTTAGTGACGACAGTGATGTTAAACCGATATCATTAGCTGACATATCAACAAGGAACTCTGCCGGGGGGCTAACAAAGGGAGGCACAACAGCAACGCATGTAACTGGACAACAGATCTCAGCAAATACGCCATCTTCTGACCTCGAGAAATCTACACTTGAATCAGTACCTTCTAATTCTAACCATACTGTGGGCAGAATTCCAGTGGTTATTCCAGAAATTAAAATAAATTCAGATGAGGTGCTACCTGTTGTTTTAGATATTAAAGGTCCCCTTGGATCTAAAACACAGCTTCCACTCATTGTTAGCGGTGTCTCGTCATTTCCGGATGGACAAGGAGTTCCAGCTTTTGCTCTTCATGAAAAGGGATTGTATTACGTACCGTTGACTATTGATAAGTCTATTATATCCCCGTACATTAACAAGGTAGACCCTTGTAACTCTCCTCCTCTTTACCCCGTCACCATCAGCGTCTGTTTTGTTTTAAACCCAGATAAGAAAGTCAAACAAGAAGTAATTGAAAATTTGGAAGTAGCTCTACCAAAAGCTCTTACTAGTAAGGTAGTTGAATTATGCCAGGCTAATAATTCGATTCCTGTAGCTTTACCCTTAACGTCTGGCTCGTCCCCTGTGACAAATTCAAGTAAATCTTTAAGAAGGGCTTATCGAGATTCAAATAATTTCCTTATGAATCGATTTGCCCTTCAAAATAGAATGTCAAAGGAATCAAGACAAAGAACACACGAGAGTAGAGGTACAACGGGTAATAATAATTATCAAATACTTCCACTTATTTCGCCCTCCGTCAGCTCTACGTATGACGTTCTTCGTGGAACTAGTAATAGTTCCACAAGACATTCTGGTAATGGATTTCATTCCTACCAAGACACAAATACCCTGGGTAATCCTGCTCCACATCTGAATGATGTAAGTCGAAGAGACACTGAAAGATACTCTATTACAGGACGGAGTGCTACTGGAGGTAGTAGTAGCTCAGGAGGAAGTAGTTACATCGACCTTTCCGAAAGCAATGGACGTAAACGGTCAATTTGCAGCTCTCCATCCATTTCTGGATCTGGAGGGAGTATGGGCTATCATTCATGGAATGACAAGGGTTCTTCGAGTTCCCAATCCCATGAATATTATAATATTCATCCCAATACTCAAAATAGTTTGCAAAGTAATGCACATGGGCAAGGCGTTGTTTCCTCCGCGTCATCAGCAGCAATGGGCTCACTGAACCGCAGACCTGATCCAAACTTAGCAGGGTTTCATGTTGATAATCTACGTGGCAAAGATATCTATTCCCATAATTACCACGATAAAAGATCTAAAAAGTCGAGAAATGCTGATCAGGAATCAAAGCAATCGTAATTTCCTTTCAAAACGTTTACTCCCTTTCAGAATCTGTTACTACGCATACCTGCCCACCCACATACAATTGTTGTAGTAATGTAACCAATTAGTACATACACATAGCAAATAGTTTCCTTCAGCGGGTTCTGTCGTTGTTTTAATATTTTCATTAATGAGATGAAAAAGTAATGCAATGTGATGCGCGGTGAAGCGTGAAGGATACTTTTTAATGGATTTTCGACTCTCATTTTGATTAAAATATTTAGAGCTTACCTACCTATACATATTTAAAGTAGACTTGTTGAACGAGCGGAAAGACGCATATTTTTGCCCTAAAATCGAATATGCTGGTACAGTTCTAATTCTAACCTAACGAAGTTTTACGGAAAATTATAGATATACAGCGTATATATAACATGTAAACTAATTGTAAGATACAAAATACCTAAGCTTCTCCTATGTCTGCCTATATGAATGTGGCGTGTAAGCCTTCTTTAATTTATGTTTGATATTCATAAAAGAAACGGCTGGATGCGGTGTAACCGTAACCCACTTTCTCTATGTAGATAAGTTTGTGCAAGTATTTAATCCCTTTTCATTGCGATTATTGGTTTAGAGGCACACTGGTTGTGGTTTGCTCATAAAATGTGAATTGATAGGTAACAAACTGCGTCTATTATACAAAAGGTAGCCTAACCTTTAAATTTTTCCATATTGCACGATACAAAGGACCTGGGCCTGTTCTGTGCGTCTAAAGTGTTACATTCAACTTAATTCAATGAATAACTGTAATTTGTAGTTGTAGTTAATGATATTTGGTTGGATGATTTAATGACAAAAGGATAAAACGATAAATGTTTTCATCGTAAACGAGAAGATCTCGGAGCAACTCTCAACCAAAAAAACATTGCATCTGAACTATGCAATAGATTTTTGTAAATATTGTCAGTTAGCTGCATAAACGGTACACGTCTTCAGAATTAAAATGTCTTTTTAGTCCATAATACAGAGGATATAGAGAGAGAATCCACAAATGAAGCGCTGCACCATACAAAATTTGGTAACGGGAAAGTGCAAACAGAAAAGCGTTTCAAGAGATAAACATAATATTATGTCGACCCAAACTACTGCGCTGGAGTGCGAATCACCGTGAATTGTACCTTAGCACGGAAATTAGAGTGACTTAAGAGAACAGTCAAGCAGACTTGTTAGAAGTGAAGGATCAAGAAAAAAATTTCAATCTATTAGCGAGGTATTATGGATGATAGGAATTATTAATCTGTTAAAAAAAATTGAGAAAGAAATTTTAAATATCACTGTGCCAAGAAAGACTGACCACATACTAGACTGTAGAAGCTGTAATGGTTATACACATCAAAACATCTAGACTTCTTATTTTAACATAATATATATAAATCTTCAAGTTTATTCATATGAAACAATACAAGCATTGTATTTGTCCGAGTAAAATCCAGTCGTATTTTGCATAAACCTATACTTACTAATTTCCTGCGTAAAAAGCATGTGTACAAACACCGAATTCATAGTAAGAAAGGGGTGAGGTTACTGAAAAATAGGCTTAATGTAAAAATATAATGTTCATATATCATATAACGAGCAGATATTCTTGATTTTAATTCTGTTTCAATTTCAACACGAAAATAGCGGAATCAGTAAACCTTCAGCATAGTGTTTGATGTGATTTAAATCGGATTGGATAATTATTTATAAAGCACACTTTGGTGATTACTTGTTACAATATCTTGTAAAATGGATTGTAGTCGACGGGTTCGACTGGTACAGTTTGATTCACGGTACTTTCTGCGCAGTTACAAATTACGAACTCCATTATTTCTATTCCATTGCAATTGCAATAATATTTTTTTGACAAAAGTGAAAGGTGCGTGAAAACTATATTAATAAAAGCACATCATATAATAAAACGTACCTGAATGGATGTGGATTAAATAACATGATAAATTGATTTGTATATTTTATCTTCATGTAATGTGTGATGTATCATGAGGTCTCATATGAGTGTCTCAACCCCGTGACGTAATAAAAATACATAAAATTGTTTTAAAAACTTTAAATTAACCATGGACCCGTTTGTTAAATGTTTCTGACTTTTCACTTAACTGTACCCGGTATCCATACTACATACATGCATGCAACATGAAACACCTCATCCGCATTGATAAAAGATATATAGATACGAGTAAAAACTATTTATTGAATTTCCCAATACAAGAATAAGTTTTCTCGACCTCAACTTTCACTTTTAGCTATAAAATATCAACGTACAAACGTGGCAAATGAAAACTTTACATCATATTGTTGATTCTTGTATTCTATAAGCCACCAGTAATAAAGACGGGACGATTGTTATACTTGGCAGATAGTTCCTTGGAAAGTTCTGCCTGTAATTCACGACTCTGCTTGGTTAAAAGCTGAATTTTTGGCTTCATACTTTCAATCTCGGTCTGAAGCACGTCAAATTTACGTGCAGCGTTTTCTGCAGCATAATCAAGCTTTTTAGCCAGTTTAATATGTTGCAATAAGTTTTCAGTGATTCTTGTCGTGTACCTAGAAAAAAAATAGTTGAAAGTATTTGCATTTGTAATTTTGTAAACAACCACCTTGAAAATGTAGCACATGCTAAACAATTAGTGGTGTCATTTCATTTCCAGCCTTTCGAGTTTACGTAGCAGCTTAAAATATCACTAATGAAATAAACCCGTGAAAAGTTATACTTAAAAACTTAAACTTTTACCTCTTTGACTCTCGAACCAGCAAAAGTTGTTTGGTTTTGTTTTCATTGAATAACTGTATCAGTTGATTTGTAAGACGCAAATACGCCTCCAGCTTTTCTACGCTTAAATTATCTCCATGCGAAGACAACATCATTTCATTTGGCTTCTCACTCTTTTTTTCGTCAATTCGTTGAATAATGAAACCTTCCAGCTAATTATAAGAAATAACCTTTATGATAACATTTAAAACTTCAAGATCATGCTGTGCTATACGGCTATTCATACCTCAAGAAGTTCATCAACGAAAAAATTCCTAGTTTCTGAATTTTCTAAGACTGTCAAGGCTTCTTCATTCTTGGCAACACCCCCATCCACCCCATCTTCTTCCAATGTTATACCACTGATTTCAAATTCCATATTATCCACAGAGAAATCAATTTGGTCATCCAAGTTTTCATTCGTTTCCACCCCGCCCCAATCAATGTCCCCTGAAAAATCAAACAGTTCAAACAATACTGCGTCCATTGAGTTAACCATATTTTCTATAGATAACGCAAACCTGTTTCCAATTGGATATCATCAGAACTTCCTAAATCTCCAAAGTCTATATCACCAGCACCTTCATCCAGATCATAGCCTCCATTTTCTGAGTCCAAGCCATCTTGTTCAAACTGATAGTTAACAATTGGTGGTTCTATTTTCAAAGGTGACTCATTATATTTCCATTCATACGTTGTAACATTCCCTTTTTCTGAAATAACAGTAAAAGTCAATTTAGGATAGGAACTGGGGAATATCATCGTAAACCTCCATTCAACATTAGGACGTTACAATTAAAAGTCTACCTACCTATAACTAAATACAGCAGCCGTAAGCATTCTTTTTCTTGGTCTGATTGCAGTCCAATTGTAGATTTTAAAAACTGTCTATAAAAAGCAACAGCTTCCCTAATATCTTTTGTCTTATCAGCGATTTTTTGAAATATCTCCGGCAGCTCTTGACTCATTAACGAGACCAATTGGTTTCCAATCATAGCTGAACTAGGCGGTTTATCATTGGGATTTTTTGGGTCAAAGTTTTCAAGGCGGATTCCAAGTTGACTACAATTGTGAATGAATTTATCCCTGTAGTCTTGAGCTTGTTTCTTCGCATTAGTCTCCTTCTTTTGGCATTCCTGTCTACCTAGTTCACTTTTAGCAATTAACCGCTTTAGAGCGCTGATGAGAAAAAATGCGACTATGTATACGATTATGAATATCAAATAATCAAATACGAATTATTTGTCGGCAGTCCCTGTATTTGATTTGATGCATTTATATTTATAAACATCTGCTTACTTACGTGATGCATCGCGAAGAACTTTAGAAATAGTTGCATTTTCCGGCATATCTTTTATTGCAATGTTTATCTTCTGGCGAACAATGGCAATCTTTTCCGGCCATTCTTTAGTGCAATGATGTCTACTAATCAGCCAGTCCACCAGTCTATTAGCATGTATATCTATCGGGACGTTTTGAAGCTCCATCTAAGTTTGTGAACGTTCATGAGCAAGCACACACAGCGATGGGATTGATGGGAAGGTTTATCCCAAGTATTCCGAAATGAAAATCAACAAAAATGAAACAATGCTATTATTATTACCGGCCATACCTTCAACCTTACTACTTTAACTTATTTCACATTTAGTTTACGCCAGAAATTGTGGTACTCGTTCCAAATCACTCCCACCTTCACAATTATAAGATAACAAGATAAAACGGGACAATGAAATATTGACAAACCTGAACCATAATGATGACGAACTAACAGACGAGGACCTTTCACCTTTCAGGCTCGTACTCTTCCCTTAATCCTTGACCTGACCTAAATTTCTCGTCTCAGGAAGAGGTTAGAAGTAGGTACCGAGTGCCGACACCGAACTACTCAAAATCTTATTAAAACTTTCTCCAATGAAGAAATGTTGCAGATGATTGGCTTTTTGCTGAAAGGCAATATAAATTCAACACCAATTGAACCAGGTATCATGTAGCACAGTTTAAAGTGACAACAATTATGCACACTTTATTTATGCACTGATCTGGACTAAGGTCTGAATACTGAATGCTTTCATTCTCATCTGATTGTCTCTAGGAGTTCCAAACACCTGTCCATATGTTAATGTAAAAGTTTGAAATATATTCAGCCCGCGTGTGGTTGACACGTACTGCTTTTACTTACATACATGGATACATACAACTAACTGTGTATTTATTTGTAGATATATATTGAATTAGTTGAGGGTGATCTCTGGATGCAATGTTTGTGGTAAATACGTTTGTTTTGTACGCTTGCTTAAGTACTACACTAACTGCAGTAGCAGGTTATTTACGGACACGAGAGGCGACAACGATTCTACACTACAAACAACTTTCACTTTCCCTTTCCTATTCAATTGAAACACACACTCAAATTTTCCATACGCATACTTCGCCGTGGCTGTGTGTGGCAATGTGTACGCTTCATTTTATGTTCATACACATCAAATGAACAGCTGTAATAATATGAGTCCGGTGCAGTACCAAAAATTACGGTTGACGCCGTTGAAGGTGACTACAACTTTCATTTCATATATCAGCATCAGATCATGTACAGAGTCCAAAGCACAAGCACCTGACAATTGGCCTACAGCACCAGTGTCATGATTTTTTTCAATGATAAGTGAAAGTATCACTACGTACATTGATTGCATTTTTACCATTTTAATCATCGATATTAGAATTTTCGGACATAATATCACCACGATCACGATACGATACAATACCCGAAAAACCAGAAGCGCCTAAAGCGGGCATTCTGACTGACGACTTGACCCACAATACCCCGTACTACGCATTGATCTTGGGGGCCAGCAGACTTTAATGAGCCACCGGACCATTGCAAGGTAAATTATTGATACGCAGCAAAAAATTCTCAAACGTAAAAAGTAACCAACGAGCCTCTTAGACCGTCGAAGAGCCAGGATAGCCCTTGGCCCTTCTGACCTTCATATTCGCCAAATTGGAAAGAAATCCATCCATGTAGTAATAAATGGGCAGAAGCAGAGACACGTTTCCTAAGTTTTCTCCCCCTTACCCCTGGGGAATTACAATAAGACTGAGCTATCTATGTAGCGCAGTATAGCTATTGATGAATGAAGGCTGCAGTACTAGTACTAGTAAAAGCTGAAAGCTAGACTTAAAAATTATGAATTCTTTATATATCGTCCAATACCGTGTAATTATTTGACATTAATAAAAATCGGTCCGCGTCCGACCGTTGTGCGTTGCACTATCGAGTAGCCGTAAAAAAGCCCTTTAGTGGTCTCAGTAAATTTTTGCAGAAATTTGTGTGGAATATATGGGCGACCATCGCATGTACGGACAAACAGACAGACAAATGCGATCGGACTTCGGGGTATCAAGGTAGCAGACTTTCAAAGACGCAGATGAACTGATTATATGTACATACATATAACATGTTCATTTCAAGTGTACTGTGTAATGTGTACCATTATATAATCCCCACCGAACGACTGCTATGCAAATTATACGATATACTTATAATCCATACTTATAATATAAGCGTGTTTGAGATCCGGGCAGTGTGTTTTGTACCCTTTTGTCATATAAGGAGTGCACAGTTTTTTATAAAAATGGCATTAAATGAAAGCTGAAGAGCACAGGCTCATTGTTGGCTAATTACTTTTTCAAAAAGTTTGCTCTAATTAATTTTAAATAGTGATTTAATTTTTTGTAATGCATTGTGTATGACTGATTTCGTAATTCTCCGAGTCGACAATTTTTACATGCAGTTTCACCTAATGCGGAATGCATTGTGTATGACTGATTTCGTAATTCTTTTGAGTCGACAATTTTTACATACAGTTTCACCTTTCACCTAATGCGATTGCATTGGGCATAGTAGATTTCGTAACAGCAATGAAATGCCAGGTTCTGTATGCACTTTGGTTTTCTCTCCTTCATACAAAGTTCTTTCGTTTTTAGTGGCTCCATAAATGTCAATTCGGTAACATATTTGCATTCAGTGTATCAATCAGATGTCAGGGTACCCTTTCTTCTTTTACAGTTCTTTTTTTCTTTCGAGGCTCCTTACATATGTCAATTCGGTTACACATTTACATACAGTGCACTATACTCAGCAGTGTAATGTATAAATCAAATGATGTGCTGAACTGAAGACATCCATTAGGTAGTGTAGCTAATGATGATGTTGCACACATTCTAAATGAGAAAATACTGAACTGACTGAATGGCATAGGACTGGACTGGACTGAATAAATAAAATATGTAATACATATTTATTTGATGAATTAATAAATCCCAATTACTTCAAAATTTTACCAGCCTTTCACCCTTTCTTTCTTCCATTTAATTTTAAATGGGAGTCTACTTGTGTACTTATGTGCTCATTGTAGTAGTAGTTGCTCTTGCTATACTCATATCCAACACAGTATAGATATGATAGTGCAGTATATGTCCACATACATACACAGGAATACGAAATTGAATTAAATTCAAAGTTTGCTTCACACTCACAGTACCCAAGTACAACATCCAGCACCGTCCTTTTACATCTTACGTACAAGTACGCCATAGCAGGCAAACGCTCAGCGCGATAGCCAAGTGAAGTGGATATACATTTGTGTATGGTAAATAGTAAATACTGTTACGTTCTTTGTAGTTTTGTCTGTGTGTGGGCAAATGCAAAAGAATACGTTAGATATATGGAATAGGTGATAGTTATGTATGTTATGCAGAAGAGGTTCATTGGTTGCTTTCAAAACCCATGCAAAATGCACAGTAAGTATTGTATGCATCCCGATTCCCAAATCCCATCACTGAAACACGGATGGATTTGCTTCCATACGCAGTAGTAGACACAGCGATAACATTTCTCAGTTCTCAACTGCTGACTCTGAGTTTATAAATTACAATTTACAATTACGTATTTGATTGTCCTAAATGTTGAATGTGTGCTCAGGTTAAGTATGTGAAGCACCTAACCAAAAGTTACTTCCAACTCTTAGAATTATCTTGAGGCACGTCGGCCGTCACATATATCGCACGTTCTTCAAAATTGCCAACAGATAATGTAAAAGTGTTAATATGAAATATGGTAGTTGGTGTCATGTGTGAGTGATGTGGTGTGTTTTCAAAGTCGTGTACTATCAACTATTTTTTATTAATTGTCAAGTAGCCCTTACTGAGAAAGTGGATGGTTGGAGAAAAAAGCATAGCGAACATAGAAGTTGAAAGTGGATAGCTAAAAGGTTAGTCATTTATGGTTATTAGTTGGAGTGAGATGCTTACAGCGTGATTTTTGAAAAGTTGTGGAAAATATTGATGATAAAATCCAGTCAACAACCAAGACCGAGACGAAGAAAACAACTTTTCATTTTGTCAAAATCGCTGCCCACTGACAACCAAACGTGACAACTGACTTGACTCACTTGACGATTACCAATAATTACTTGCGTTGAATAAACGTTGAATTGAACGTCAAATGTGATGTGTTATTGTGTTATGGTCAATTGTCAATTGTTTCTTAACTTGATTTGATTGTGTACTTTTTGATGGTTGATAATAGACTGTGTGTGACTGCTGTTTATGATATGATTGATGATATCAAGTTAAAGAATCATGAATAGCTTATCATTATAGACTGAACTGTCAACTGTCGATTGACTCACTAAATAGTAAATAGCCAATTGTACATCGATCCGATCCAGCATTTTTCTTTCTAAGATTGAAATAGTCAATAGTATAATCATGACTGTCTGTCCATAATGAAACCATCAATATTCCATAAACACTGCTCCTTCATACTCGGACCTTATGGTAACCCTTACTTAACCGTGAAACGCCATAATCCATACTTCATACAGTCACAGTCACTTTCCAATTCAAACATAATCTCCTTATTGCCAGTCGGTTTCGGTTGGAGAGAGAGAGGGATATCGCCCGTCTCCTAACCTCCCAATCATAACCTGCACTTCATCCGTGACCTGCCTAAGCCTAAACAGTCCAATAGGTTGGGTTGGGTTGGATTGTGTGGGTGGGCTATGCATGCAGAGCGCTACTATTTCCCGATTTCCCCTACCCGTCATCATTTGTTGTCAGTTGTGCAAATGTTGTAGTTTTTTCAATATTTTCAATTAATCGTATTTGCGTATTCAATACTCATTTATCTGGACCACTTTTCCTACTTCGTATCAATTGACTGGGGAAGTCATGTCATGTATATATATATATTTATAAAACCCTGATAGTATCCAACCAAAGGTCAGACAAACTCCCATAATCGATAAAGATTATGCGTTTCGTTATTTTAAAAGTACAAAAGACAGTTGCATCTTACTTAATTCCTTGTCATTTCTAATCGAGAAACTATAACCGAAACCACATTTTTAATTTAACTTAAGTTGTAAGTCGAGAATTCTAGCTGCGTTTTAATTTCTTAACGTTTGAAATAATGTTTGTTTTTATATGTTGTATTCTTGTATTTGCATTTATAGGAATTCTCTGAAGCGATATTAAATTAGTACTTTCTTTCTGCTGCTGGGAATGTCATCATTATGGATAGGGAGCGACTTCGTGTGCCCTCTGATTCCAGCTCTGGATCCTCCTCTAGAGGTGGTGCGTCTCCTACTCTATCAGGATACCGTAATGTTAAGCCAACCTACCTGTTGGCTAATAATGTAGTTCCACCGCCTAATACACCGGCGTCGTTTTCACCACTTATACCATCGTCACCGCGCGGTTTGCCACCACCACCAGGGTTAACACATCCTAATCTTGGGAGCGTTTATCATTTTCAACAGTGTACTGCTCCAGGATTTCACAATATTAATAATTATCCTGTAGGAATGTCTATCTCAGGAAATTCATCGCATGTGCCTGGGCATTTTTCTGCGGTGACTGGAGCCCATTCAGCACATTATCATATGAATGGTTATCAAGTTCAAAATGGTATATATCATCCTCAAGTCCCGTCACATACTCCACCGCCCGGATACAGTTGTTTTAGCACTCCATCGCCGAATCTATCTCAAGGATGTTCCGTGCATCTTAGTCAGCAACAAACATGTGATCCATTCAACACGTCTCAGCATGTACCGTATAATCAATCCGGTGAATCGTATGACTTTGAACAAAACTTGAATTTGTTACTGAATTCTACCTCTACAAACGCTTATGAAGGTAGTGGTCGATGTTTAGAAAGTGAAACCCTGTCATCTCTTTGTATGACAAGGAATGAAGAAATGTCCGAAGCTGCAGCATGTGTCAGTGTTTCTAGCAACAAGGAAGACAAACAGATTTGCAAACCGTTAGGGGTTATGAATCCAATTATAGAAAATTTAGTTGGATCTATGTCCATGTCAAATGGTACTTACACTCATTTTGGTCCTTCGCCTTCTTCAACAAGTAGTTCAACCATGCAACAAAATGGCAAAGCAGATTTGCTAAATGAAGCAATTTTAAAGGTTAGACAAAACGGTTGTGTAGAGCAGGACCGAAAATCTTTCTCCTCACACATTTCAGTTCCACAAACTAAGGAAATCATCGTTAATGAGCATTCCTCATTAAGCAATCATGGAATGAAGCAGCCAATAAATCAAATTCAGATATCTACAGCAAATGAAAACTTTGATAAAATTATACATACCCCAGTTACATCTATTGCGCACCCGAGAGCCTCAACTCCGAAAGAGTCAACGGAATGTTCATCAAGACCTCAGACTCCTGGTGTAAGTATCTATAATTAATAATTAGCTACTATTGTACACTTTTATTATTACATTTTCTGACGGTTTGAAAAAAAAAGTATTGGTCTGTCTTCTAGAAACCATCATACCTTGAGGTTCTCACAAAGGCAGGCTTAAAGAATCAACAAGGAACTGGTAGCATCCGAATGACATCATCAACATCTTCATCTCCAGTACAGAGTTCTTTTATAGCTTCCTTAGATAGTGCTCCAGTTCCAAATCTTTCGCACAGGAAATCCATTGATTATTTCATTGCGAGTACTTCATCCACTCCTTCATCGTCTTGCCCTTCAGCATCATCGAGCCCTGCAACAAAACCAAGAAATTTAGCAAGTGGGTATTTCAAGGGCAAGGAAAACGTAACTTCTGCTACAGCGAATTATGTAAAGCAATCGCCTGTCTCCAGAAGTTCTCCAACTAGCAGCCCAACCCACAATCTAACTAACCAAAACCAACCATCCAAAAGTAAATTTCAACATGTAGCTAATGTGAATGTGTCAAGCGAAAGAAAAGTTTTGTCTTCTCAGAATAGTTCTGTAGGAGTTAAGCAAGGTAAAGGACTGAAGAACGGCCGCGTTTCCACCGAAAAATCTTTGGGAGTTGAAGATTCTTTTGATGATGGAGATTTGGGATGGAAGACTTATGCGCGAGGGCGAAACAACAACTTGAATAGTGTCGGTAATAAAAATTCACAGAAAAGAATGAGCAATGGGAATTGTGGCTCAGAGTCTAGTATCTCACCCAAGATGTCTGTTGATAACAACGACGATACGGAAGGGAGAAATATTAGTTTTGACGATGTAGTTACTGAGAGAAAGCCGTATTCAACTCCTCTTGCATCAAACGGTAGCAGTTCTACCACTGTTCCAGCAACTCATTCTCGAAAGCAGAGAGACAAGGAGAAATCTCGAAATAGGAAAGAAGGTTTGTAGAATGCATATGTATCTAATTCTTCCTGATAATTAATAAACCTACGTAAAAGAAAATTGTATAAACTATGAAATTGATTGTAGAAAGTATTGATTTGATTCATAACTTTAACTTTGTTTTTCTCGTTGTACTCAGATCGACATTGCGTTTCACGAAGACTAGAAAATCTCGCTTATTTGTGGCTTACACACATGATCTCAGCGTTAACCTGGCTGTGGAGTTTAATTACGGATGTCGCAACATTATCAGCTTCGCTTGGGATGTCTCTGTAAGACTAATACATACTTAACACATGATAAGATATAAAAAACAAACAAACAAACTAAACCTCGTATTATGATGATGGTGAAAGTTTCTGGCAATGTATTTACATGTATGTCGAGCTAGTTTTGCTTTTAGACATTTGTGTGAAAGATAGGATGACATTTACAACTTCTTGTTTTAACATGTTACATTTAGAATTCAGGACCTGTATGTTTGGACTACGACTAAAGCACTGCCCAATTTCTCTGGGAAAATCTCTGGTTGGCGCAAGGATATTCGAGGAACATGCGAAGAAATTTGGCATAACTGTAGAACAAAGTTAATGACTTTGTTCTCCAAAGGTGGGCCTAAAAATAAGCGACCAGAAGAAGCAGGTAATACACCAGGTGGTGGGGGTGGAGGTGGTAAATCAGGAGTTCGACACGACGAAAATATTTTGTCGTTATTGGGACCCGAGCGTAATATTTCCTTACCTGCCAACGGAGATGAAGCCTTAAAACGACTTTTGAGCGTGAAAGGACAAGATCCTTACAGGTACATCTCATATCACAGTTGCAACAAGTGCTTACCAAAAAAAAGTTTGGAACGGAAATGATTTAAATCGTTTGTTTTAGTATATTGGGAGTAAGAAGCGACAGTAGTGAGGAAACTATTCGAAGATATTATAAACGCCAAGCTGTTTTAGTGCATCCCGACAAAAACTTGATAGTGGGCGCTGAAGAAGCCTTCAAAATATTAGCTCGGGCATTCGAAATGGTAGGCGATCCAAATAAAAGAACGGAATATCATCAGAAGCTTATGGAAGCTCAAGCCAAGGAAAAATTCTGTGGAGAAATAGGAAATCTGTTGGAACAATTACGTAAAAAAATGGAAGCTGCATCATCCACTATTCGGTTAGAAAAATAACCTTTTAAGATCAGTAACTGGATCTAGCTTATAAATGTTTGTTGAAGAGTCATTTAGCTAAATCACAAATGACAACTATATGGTTGATAAATTCTCCTAATCCTCAACATGATTTTATTTAATAGGATTAATTAAATGCACAACATATACTGACATGAATAAATAAATTAAATGACTTTTTAGCTGCACCAAATGCAACTCACGTCATAAAAAGAATTTAACGGATCGACCTCTTTTCGCTGCGCGCTACTGTTCTCAGTGTCGAATTCATCATGGAGCAAGAGAGGTTTGTTTTTACTATAATTGTGTTTACTTAACGATGTGCACTGTCCAGATTTTTCATTAAGGCTTTTGCGAAACCTTTAACCTTTTCCTCATTTTAGGGGGAACTTTGGGCTGAACGTGGAGGATGGTTTGGTATAGCATGGAATTACTTTGCTTGCATGGATGCCCATGTGTGGGAGATTAATGAATGGGCCAAGTGTCAGAAAACCAACTTGAAACACATCAAGGCTGACGCTCATTGTGTTATGTATCGTCTAGTAGCAGGGGGCAATAATCAACAGAATCATCATAATCAACACTGCCATGCTTCGTCCTGTGACGGAGATGATCGTTTCGGAGCAGGATCTGAAGCAGATGAGTGGGATTCGTTAATTAACAACTTGTGTAAATCTCCATCTGGATCGGCGTTCGGGAAAAATACGAGCGTCCCAACTAAGCCTGGTTGTTGCAATTCTGGTTCTGCGGGAGTAAACGCCAACGGTAATGGAGGTAACAACGGTTCAAGTAATCAAGCGACAGGAAAACGTCGGAAAGGAAAGAGAAATAAGTAAATTAATCTTCCTAGTATGTAAAGCCGTTGACTTCGTTGTGATGGACTATAATAAGTACTATACTACTACTATAATATTATAACTGAATTACAATTTGAAATTTTGAATCTTTGCTGGTCAGATATATCTGATTTGTTGTTATTCCTCATTCAATGTAGTCATCATTATGAAAGACAAGTCTTTGTTCTTCGTACCCTTTAGTGCTGTGCTATTCATAATCTTTATTGGTAATCGTAGCACAATAACTTGTACATCACGGATAAGAAAAAAGATAATGGAATCTGTAAGAATTAAAGTTTTGTTATTAAGAGTAGGAAGAAGCATAGTAGATGTATCATTGTTTTGGTTGAAGTTAGTACGAACGAAAGGAATGAATTCATTTGTTAGTCAGAGAGTTAACGATAACGAAAGTGTCTTTTTCAAAGTCTTCCAGTCAATGATTATGTTTGGATATTTGATTGGATATATATTCAAACGAATGGAATCTACAAAAAAGGGACGGAAGGTATTATTGTGTTAGATTGATCCGTGTGTAACGTTTACATCTTGGAGCCTGGAGCGGTACTTAATTTTGTAACCAGTTATCTATTCTCTGCATTTGTGAATCGTGACGCATTTTATGCAGCACATGGACTGTCTATCGCTGAATCAGTTTTTATTTGTAATAATAATTATTTCGCTAACTAACAGATGCCCGTGTCATTTTATTTCTTAGGTCAGTCGTGTATTTTCTCAGCATTCAAGGAAACTCGTTCAAATTTAGATTTACGAATTGACTCGCATTTCAACCTTCATTTGTATTGAGGTCTCTTTATTCTTACGATATGTCATACAAAATATTTATTTACTTTTGCTTTGCGAATAAGGCTATGTCTAGCGCTATAGCGTAAATGAAGCTCATTGTTACTAGTTAAAATGTAGATCGTACTGTGACTGCGAGTATGTTAAACGTTTTGAAATTAGCTTTTAACAGCAATCTCATAATGTAGCTGAACATAAACGTCTGACGTTAGATTCACTTGCTAAAATGTGACGACATGAGAATGCAAATATAGTATTTGTCTGCCAGTCTATTGGTGAACTTAATGAACTTTCATTAAGTCAGGTTTTACAAGCGTCTTATTTTATTACTCCATTTTGTGATGTGAAGCTTTGAGAATGTTAAAAATTTTTTGGCGAAGACAGAACTCATTCGTATTAAGTTCTTTGAAAATATATTTTTCATGTGTCATGTATATTTTGTTATGAAATTGTTTATTCGAACTTATGAGCTTCTGACATTTGTTTTGTTGCAATAAGTAACTGCATACTATGCAATGCAGATTCCGAGTTGGAATTTCTAACTCCATCCAGTTGTTAGCTCTTCAACTCGGCAAACCTATCTTCCATTGTTATACAGACATTGATATGTTGAATTTAATCAATCATTGCTGATCTTCCTGTCACTTAAGTTTGAGATGAAAAATTGTATATGCTCCAATTATTACAGTCACTAGACTAGACTAGATATACTAGACCAGCGTGGTTTGCTTGCATTGCTAAATAGTTAGTAGGTATTCACAGTATGTCATGTTGCCCTACTCCAATCCAAACTAATAATGCCATATAGGTAAGAAGAACTCATGATTACGCTTCTGTTCTTCATATAAAGTTTCTATATTTGTCGTGCCGTGTATCATCAGTAAATTGCAAAAGTGAGAAACTGAGATTATTGCCAAGAATTAGTACGCCTCCAGTGTTACTTCGATTGCGTATATTAGTTTGTTTCGTGAAGTATTTCAATTCAAAGTGATTACTCAACCGCACCGAAAAATGCAAATGTGAGCAACGTTTGGAAATTTCGGTTTCGGAAACCACGCACGGATTATTTACTGATTAATATTTAATCATATTCACATGATTCCTATGTTGATTTACCTATGTACCCAAACTTTGTATATATATTTAACATTTTCTTATTCATGTATTATCGTAAGGTGACTTTAAAAAGGTATTAGAATGTTGTACTATTATTGCATATATTGATCATGAAGTAAGTATTGAGTAAGTACGATGTACGTTGATACGTTATTTTCTAATGCCGCTTAAATAAATTCGAATGCTGTAATATGTAAAACAGGGCCAATTTAATCTATAACGCAGTTTCAAAACTTTCGCATTTTTAATGAAATTCATTCTGCGCATTCTGAGTTTGTATTCTCAACTCACATAGGAAAATAAAATGGCAGGTGATGAATGCAATGTACAACTACTGGAACTTGTGATATTTTTTTTAGCCAGAATGACCTTTCGAGTTGGCATATAATTGCATGTAGAATGTGTTCCAGTTCCACTCCCACTTCTCCCGAATAGGCAGCCTGCAGATTTTTGCAAGGAAAAAAGAATGGTTTCTAATTCTAAGCCAATCTTATTTGGTGTACGTATAGTACGTAATACGTACGCCTTTTTGCCTTCCGTTCCGGGTGGTATTTTGTATTTACAAAATAGCTAGTTAACCTCCCTTATATTATAGTTAGCAAGTGTATTTCTTTAACTGTGACCGTGACTTATGGGTAGGGTGTAGGGTCAACACTGTCAACAGGTTAGAGCAGACTGCAGATTACTTCGCTGCTGGAAGTTTGGCATACAAGATCTTACACGAGGCGATCTTCAAAGCATTTTTTACGTGTTTTCTATAAGAAGTATTGATGGCAGAGTTGGCAGACCCTGGCAATAATTAGCAACCACAACCGGAACCCGTATAGGGCATAGCTCGCTCTTCATGCAACGAGCATTCTTAATTAATCAATCATAATGCATTTTTGAAAGCTCAGACTTAAATGTATGCTAACTAACTATGGAAGTGCTCACAACAATAACACTTCAAACATATTTGTCAATATTGCCATCTGATTTGCATAAGTTTCCTAATGGAAATGGAGGAGCCTGTCTGTTCCAATTCCAATCCAATCATGTAGTAAAGTAGCGGAACGTTTAATACGTTTAAACGTAATATACACAGTGCAAAGTACTAAAGTACAATACATACTACGTAAAAGTAAACTGGTATGGATGGATAGTATCTACTTTGCTTGTACCATGCTTTGTCGTAAATACAAGTTGTTGGATGAGATGAGATTGCGAACATTGTAGAGTGTATGCAGTATGCATACATAGAATGGTCCATCGGGTCCCTCACTGAATTGACTGCCTCTGGAATGGAAAGATGTTTGATGCGTTGTTGGACGGAAAAGTGGTGACTTGTTCCCAGCACCAGATAGCATGCCACTAGCAACCTTAATTCTTAGATTATCTTATGCACTTAAACTAGATGGAAAATTTGATATGAGTGGACTCGAATATCTACCAATCTTTTACAGTAAAAATCTATGTATAGCTACACTTCTGCTAACAATTCGTTTTTCACCAGTTTTGCCGAATTTGCACTCGATGTTGTTAGCATCAGCCAGCCCCTGCACCAGATATCATGCAATGCAATATGCAATCATGCATACCTCAAGCCCCAGTTACCATGATTCGAATACCAATCACCAGGTATTGCATATTGCAGGAATTCAGGAATATATAGACGTAAATTTAACTTCAACTACTGCTGGAGGAGGAGCCAATGCTGCAGAACGTAACAAGATCCAAACACAAAAGTATCAATGAACATATGACGAATTTACAGCTTCTGCAGTGGAAACCTTGGTTCCTTTCAGTGATGGAGCCATGTCTTTCGTTCAAAACCTTGGTTTTACTTTAATTAATATCCCGGATTCCAAAGCCAAATCTTACTTAACTCAACGCACCACCGCACCAGTCATCATATAATCATATAGTAATTCAACGTGGGAATGCCGCTAGTGTCCTGGATACTGTACCTATGGACGAAATATGTTATTTATACCCTTACAAACAAAGTGTATTTTTTGTTCGAAGATTTTACCAAGCGAAAAAAATAAAATATAGAAAACCATAACACCATTCGTTTAACATCACGGCAATTGTGATTTTCTTGATGGCGTTTGGTGGTGCGTGCGTGAATCTGTAGTTGCGGTCACCACTCACCACTAGTCACTGGTCGGTAGGGGTAAACTTTACAGGGTGGTGACAGTTTTTGACGGTGCGGACGTAGCTGATGATTTTCAACTGAGCTCAATTATGATAGAAAGGTTGCATTTAAATAGTAGATTATTGTATTATGTTAGGGTTTCGATGAAGATAGATCAGTTTTGACAGGCAAATTAACTTTTGAATCGTAACCTAACCACTTAAAAATGAACCGTTCTAAACCATAGGCTACGTCCGCACCGTCAAAAAAAAACTGTCACCAACCTGTAAAGTTTACCCCTACCCACTGGTCACAGTGGTCAGTCGTTAAGGTCATATGGTATCATGTGCCATATAAAGAATGTTTTTCTGCATCTTGTGGATCATTACTTGGGGCTGGAACCTTGATATCTGGTTCTATAAACAAGTCACCCGCACCCATAGTATACGTACCTGCCTATTTGCCTATGTACTTCTTTTTCAGTCTGTAGCTGTAGCACTTTGCAGTATCAGGGTATCAGTAGTGTCGTTACTCTTACATGGAATAATACTGACTACAAATGTACAAATACACGCACGGGCCGATAAATTTTTGTTTGTTTGTTGAGAGAGAGAGAGTGAGGTATTTCCAAACGCAAAAACTCGGATTGGCGATACCGCTTCAAAACGATATTTTTAACTTGGCAAATTATTTCTTTCTTTTGAGTGATTTGTGATTCGAATATATTTTGTTGGTCGACGCAGTCAACAGTGCCACCTATTTACGATTATAGTCATTTAAATTTGGTAAGCCGTAGGTTGAAATTTTCTGACGCACTTAACAAATATATAATTTTGCTAGTTGATCTTGCACATTCCGTTGCAGTTAATGAGTGTTATCTCAAGAATTTTTTAAATATTTTTTGATCTTCAACATTGTTTAGTTAGTCTAAAAGAAAAATTGAAAGTTCTCCATGTTCAACTTATTCAATTCATTAACTATCAACTGTCACTGTTGACTCTATGCATACTACTGACAACTGATGACTGACTATACATACGATTGGGATTGACGATACATCGTACATCCGTTGATTGTTGATGTCAGATGTTGGATGTAGTCTTCAGTATTCGTTTGTCGTTGGCTTTTGTCATTTGTTTTGTTTGACTTCATCAGGACTTCTTTACAGCTGACATGACGCAGAATTGTGGTCTTCGTCATTTTGGTTGATTGGGAATGTCCCTTAAAATCCTTAGAAAAGGATCCTCTCCCATCTCCTGGTTTTGGCTGTCGTCTTAATGTCTGGTGTGTGGTTAAGTAATTTCAAAGTTTTGACTTACTTAACGCCTACCAATGACCAAAAACTAAATCTGACATCGGCATGTCACGTAACTGACTGGTCTTCCTCTTGATGTCAAACTCAACAACGGTCATGTTACTTTTGTACCTAGGTATGTTTGATGTTGGATGTATGAATGAACGTTAGCCTCTCA
>JAHZNA010001761.1:0-33762 GCA_027743935.1 Sinodicranocentrus sp. ZH6
TATGACATGGCATTATATCTCTCTGCTCCTTTGTTACTAGTACAGTAATTCTTTGAACTTCTGCTTTCCGTCTGCGTTTGCTTGCCTGCCGTCGTGCCAGTAAACATTCGGAAAACTAAAAGGAATGTACTGGAAATAAAAAATATTAATGTGGTGTGTTAGTTGATGTGTGAGTGCGTCGCGGTCTGCTGTAAATTTGGTGTTATTGAAATATTGTAGTTATAAAGCTCTGAAAATGTTTGTCTTGTCAAAAACAGCATTTTACAGTGATAAAAAAGTATGAGATCAGCAGCAAGCGTTATTTATAAGGGTGGATAGGCAGTAAGACTTTGATCTTGCTTTCCACAACAGTTCATGGCCTTGCATAGTACGACATGTAACGACAACTCAATATGTGTGAGCAATTTTGTTTTGAATCTTAACATCTTTCAGAGAATTGTGCATGAATTGAGATATAAGGAAGTGAAGCATATGAAGAACAATCATTCCCCTTCCTTTTTGCTGCATCCCAATTTTCCATGAAGTTTGAAGATTCTACAATGCACTTAACTTCCTTTTTGTTCTCTTCTCCCCTACAACCTCCAAGGCTTACTACTTTGATTTTCTTTTGGATTTTATGGCTTCCAAGAATATTTTTCAATTTAATGTTCACTTTCGTCTGGGAACGCTAAGATCGATTAGAAACGTTTTATGTTCTACTGAAACCAACCGACATAAAAATTTAATGCATAAAACGTTCACTAGTTTAGCATAGCATAGCTGTTTAGATAGACTGGAAAGAGTCGCAAGGAACACAAACCTTGTAGTAGTTTTGTATTCAATATTTAACCTAATCTCACTCTTTTGTACAGACAACACAATGGTGACTAATTTTTTTTCTAGAAAGCACCAGTATATTAGTTTCTCTAAACATATTTACAGGCTGCGACTTTGCAGAAAATTCACATATGGTAGCTGCTTAAATAAATTGATCAAAGCGATCAACTGAAACTGCTACAGTTTGTTTGCGAGTAAACGTGCAAGAATAAAAATTAAAGCATCAAAACTATTACAATTATTATAAAACATGTATTAGCTTCGAACAGAATATGCATATCTGTTGTGACTGTTGTGAGATCAATTATACAATATCTATGTTTTCTCAGAACACTAACTTTAGGTACTATACTTGCGATATAGCAATGTGAACAAACATACCATACTGCATTAAATATTTACGGAGTTGCAGCTAATTATTTATTTGCTGATGCCTTGTTTCTCATTTACTATATGCAAAAGTAGAAACTTCCGATTAACATACCACCATTTACTATCTCGTTTTCCTGTCGTATATCTTGAGATAGTCGGAAGCTACATTTGAATAGACGTGCTGTATTTATTATAAACAAGTATTAGCTTCGAACAGAATATGCATATCTGTTGTAACTGTTGTGAGATCAATTATACAATATCTCTGTTTTCTCAGAACACTAACTTTAGGTACTATACTTGCGATAGCAATGTGAACAAACATACCATACTGCATTTAAATATTTACGGAGTTGCAACTAATTATTTATTTGCTGATGCCTTGTTTCTCATTTACTATATGCAAAAGTAGAAACTTCCGATTAACATACCACCATTTACTGTTATGCAAATTAGTCAGGATACGAATATACAAAAGGTAATTACCAAGTAATCACACATGTATTTTACCAAGCGTTCTGCTGGATCGATGTATCCTAAACTGCGAGTAAACACGCTAAAGTGTATTTGGTAACGACAGTTGGAAATTGGAAGATGTTTTAGAATTTCAACCAGACACACACTTTCACATAGCTTCAAAGTTAACTTTTTCTGTATTTCTTATAGCCAATTTTCGTACATTTTCAGCAAGCTGTTTTTGTAATTACAAGATTGAAACATGTTAAACTCCACATAAAAAAAGATTGATAGAGGATAATTTAACAGTAAATATGAATCCATTTGCATTGCATCGCAAGAAACGTAAAAAGCACTTCGAAGCAAAAAATAGTCGTAACTGATTTGTGTAAAAACAACAGATTAAATTGTAATCCAGGTTGTTTGAGGTTAAAAATAGTGCCTCCTTTTAATAAAGTTTTAACTAGCATCAATGCATTCAACATATTTACGGTGCATATTACCGGATGTGTTACATGTATAAGGAAATCCCTCCACTTTGGGGTGTGAGCGTGAGCAATTAGTACTGCTGATAAGGTCTATAACCATATGTCGCTAGAATAAAACACGTAAAATATGTTATACGCTTAATATTCTCAAAACAAGCTGCTTTAGAAGTGATTCGTCGATTTACAATTTAGTGAGCAATGTCCTGGCATATTAGAAGTCTGGTTTTGTCAAATGTCAAATTTCGGTATTACATATTCAAAAGCAATCTGGAACCGGTTAAAACAAGTTCTACTTGATTCCGAAAAGCCACGACGCTTCCATGAGCTTTGTCATGCACGTCACAATCAATATAGATTACATGCTAATCGTAAGTAAGACTCGAAGATCAACTAGTTTTTCAATCGTTGTAACTTTTAGGCTGGATCGTTGCCTTACCTAATCCAAATTAACTCAAAAAGGTTGTATCTGGGGAGAATGTAAAGGATGATCCTGTTCTAAACTGAACTCATGCATTTCTAATCAGTCAGCAGCATCTCGTTTTATTGCAAGAAAAAAAATCGACGTACGCTGCCAATGTAATAAGAACTGCAAATCAAAAATAATTCTACTTACTGACCACTTCCAAGTGAACGTATTCCACTTCAACTGTACAATGATCTGAGGCTTGTGTTTCCCATACAAAGCAAAATTCAATGCGATGTGAGGTGACATACAAACATTAAAAATATGCATACCTCAAAGAAACATGCGCATCCACAGAAATAGAGCTTTGGGCAGTCAGCGAAATGGATTTGAGACCTCATAAAATGAATTACAATTAAGGTGACTTACGTGTGACATGTTATGTATACACGCTTGTGTACAAGATGATATACAAGCATATGAACCACACGTATCGGCATACCTTCATTCTCTTTAACCTAACTTCATTGCAAACTATCTGCTTAATGTATGTGTTCAAGTTGGTGTGCATATTTTAGCAAATACTACTGTGAGCAAAAGGCACCTTTTTTGTGGGCTCGAGTAGCGCTTGGAAATTTAGGAAAATTTATGCACACTAAATTGTAATTACTTATACCAAAACAAATTCAACCCATACCTATTTGTTCTCTGTATTGTACTGTACTAACATCACAAAACTTTTTAACAATAAGTGAGCGCCAGATTCTAAAGTTAATTCTTTCATGCCATTACTAGCTCTAAATAAATGACAAACAAAAAATGGGTTCACATTATAGCACACTTAAATCCCAAGATACCTATAGTCACACACAATGCATTTTCAGTGAAGAAATCGTAGTTGTGAATTTGTTTTTGACCACCATCCATACCCTATTTGTTAATCTGATGTGCGCGTGAATATTTTTACGAACGTATAGATACGAACATGTTATTTATAATTGCAATATCGTTTCAACAAGCAAAAAATAGATAAGAAGATTACATGGACCATTCAATACACATGCATGAACCACTCCACATGCATGCTCCACTCACAATTTCAAGATGAAGCTTGCCGTCTTTCTACTCAGATTCTTTGTTTGATTTTTTGCGACTCCCGACTCTATCCACTATCCATACACGTACGTAACACTTTATGGATAAGGTGTACCATTTTGAGAGGAGTACTAGGGTAATATGTGATTGTCGATACTAATGTGTCATGCTCAACTTTTTGCTTCTTATGCATGCAATAATTTGCTTACTGTCTTCATTGGTACAGTTTTCCGAACCTATAATTAATTTGGAAGCTTTATTATTATGGGACTTCACAAAGAACAAATCAAAGCAAAAGCAGGTAGGATACATTTCACACACTACAAACACAACTTTGCAACGTATTATCAATAAACAAAAACTCAAGGGTCTGCTGTCTGCTTGCCTACTAACATGTTTTCCGAAACTTCGGCATTCACTCACAATTACTGTTGATGATGACATCACAACATTTTTCTCTCTCCCTTCAGTTAGGTTGCTTCATTCAACAGCGTAACCAGGCTTCTACAATTAGGAAGTACCTAACCTTGATTTTTTAAGCATAAAACAATATGCATCCAGTAAATAGTACAACAGAACAATAGCAGCAATACAAACGCATCGGCGCATTGGTTAGTTTGTTTGACTATGACTCTCTCAGGTTCATGAATCGAGACAAACGGCCACAGTTCAAGACGTTAATGAACGACCACAGGCTGAAAACTTGAATAATATACTTATAATCATGGCATCGTTAGCTATCTTAAGTCTTAAGTATGCTGTCAAAAATACAAGGGAATCCGCCGAGAGACTATATAGTTTAAGGTGCTTTAACAAGTATCTATGCAAGGAGAATGTAAATATACGTAATCATGCGCCGTGACATTGCAAAGCAATGAACAACTCTGGAAAAAACAGAATGTTACGTTTCTCTACAATTAATTCGCTACTTTTTAAAGGTTAATAAATCAATATCAACGAAAGATACTTCCTGCATATATATCAACTGCATTATTATATCACTGTCCTCAAAATAAATACATCGTTAGATATTTATTTACCGTACACGTATTCAACAGTAATCAAGAATATTTGACGATCCTAACATTGTTTCCCATCACAGGGAAATTATAAAGATGGAAAAGACTAAAGAGTGAGAGCTGAAAATAGTATATACCTAGTATTTGAAAAAATAGCGAATCCAGCAAGCATCACCGAAATAAGTACAAGCAATTATGCTCAAAAAAGTAACCCGTGTTTGATTGCGCCTGCAAGCAACCCACTGTTGAATTCTTACATTCATCAAAATCAAAAATAAAAGACATGAAGACAAGATAAGTGCAAGGTTTCTCTGTGGTCCAGTGCTCCAAGCACTCAACATTATCACCGCATAAGAATCTCTCAAATCATTCATCATTACAAGCTGTCCAACCAACCGACGTAACCTTTTTTATAACGACTTCAAATATATATAAAAAAATCTCATCTCGTCTCTAATTGAGAGTACAAAAGCTCACATCCTGAGCTGAATTAAGAATGATTGAATTCAAGGTCGGCTTCAAAGAGGGGTAAGATTTGATAAAATACAGTATCATCTTGATTCCACGGCACTTTTACTGCTTAATGAAAATGGTTCCATACAACATGCAAAAAAAATCCGTCTTAATGTTCATGATCTTCAGTGTAAATCATATTTAAGTCAGTTGTTTTTACCAAGAAATAATGAGCAAAGATATAAATGTGATATAAAACTGCAAGCTCAGCATGTCAGCATTCAGCATATCACTTGCCCTCAAAATAGCCCTTGTTGCCCTCTTTCTTTAGGCACACATTTGGACATTCCATGTTATTCTGATTTCAACTACAAACACAAACCGATAACGACAAATACAAAAACAAAAACACTTTAACTTACAGATCAGATAAAGGTACGGAGAGCGTGAATTTTTGCATTATTAAATCCCACGTTATTCAACTGACAACAGCCTCGTGTATCGGATAACAAGGAACACCCAATCCCAACTTATCGTGTGTCATTAAATATAAATAAAACAGCTACCCAAGTTGCGATGATGAATTAGAAACCGTACGTGCAATGGGTGAAATCAAAATTTATTTTGAGTTGCTATCTATAAAAGCCCAAACTAACTAGTTACGATTTGCCTGCATCACCCTATTGAGCGATTGCACTGGATTGCACGTATCAGTCAGTAATAGTATTACATGTCAGTTTTAAGCGTATCCTGAATCCTGAGTGAATGGAAATTTGGAAATCTTTCTGTCTGACGTCATTCATTGAATTTCAATCGATCTTTTTTATGTGTATACTTTTATGTATTTCTAAACAACTCGCAATTAGGTAAAGAAGTCCAAATTATATTCATGGAATTTCAAGGCATGGAATTCAATCAATACTATTCCATTGTTTTGCGTTGTGACTCAGGCTTATACATAACTGCTTATAGGATTGCTTACATGCACATACTATTTACTATTCAACACTTCTTACATGCTATGTAGATTTGAAAAGGGTGTTCCCTCTAATATTTTTAATCTCTGCATTCCAGACTCTAGCCAGCACTTACAAATAAGCTTCGTCTGATACCCAAAAAACTCATCTGAAGTTAATCATCATTAACTACCCATAAAACACAACCTACCCAGCTGGATAGGCATGTAGCAAGTATGAAATTCTGGTCAGTCACGACTTGATCCGAAGAGTAATACTGTTATCAACTTGGCGATTTCATTAAGCACCCTTTTTGTCAGTTCCTCAGAGAACAAAAGCTGATAGCCTTTTACCTTTTGCGCTATTCGCCATTATCAGGTCATCATCCAGAGAACAGTGCATCAATAAAACCGAAGATCTGAGCTCATAGACTCGCATTTTCAATCGAACAACAATCAAGTTCTTCAACCCTTTTCATTCTTTCTCCTCTCTCATATACACGCTCCTTAACACTTTTTTGCCTGTTTCAGAATTACTCATGAAGTATCCTTTTGATACGTCTGCTGCAAAAACTTTACTAAACATGAACATGATCCGATCATCATAAGCAAGTTTTCCAAAAAGATTTAATTCCACAAAATGCTGGTTTTCGAAAGTATATCTAAAAACGTGTATTATGATTACGATACGATACTACTCTGAATGATTTCATCCTCCTCACATTTTGGATTTGAAATGCCACTTCTGCCCAGCTAGGGTTCGCTCATAAATATGACCATATGAAAAAAGTGATAGCCTTAAACATGACACATTGACATATCCCATTGCATTGTACATTTTCTCGCCTTTCTTATCTTACAAGCTCATGTAGCCCTAAACTCACGATTTGGTACTCTTCATAGACATTCGTGCTAAATACATTAAAAACAATCTATATAGTTATAGTCTAATGAAAAATCTGTACATCACTTCGGTTAGCATCGACTCGTCGCTTTGATCGAGAACTGGATAGAAGTCGTCTTGCAGTTCCAGCCGTGAGAAGATCCATAAATGAAAACTGACAGACCTCACTTGCTCATATACGTATTCTTTATCGTGTAAGCAAATCGGCATTTTTGTACGCTTAGTAATCAACGACCACATAAACTGTCAGTCAAAAGTGTTTAGTCAGAATGTAGGGTTGGGTTTCACTAGACAGTAATGTACATATTTTTATAGCGTTCCTAAATTTTGACTGTAACTAGGTTCAAGTTAATGCGTATTGTTATTGAAGCAATCCTGCAGTTAAGAAAACTTGCAAAAAGGCCTGTTTATATATATGGATACAATACACAGAAGTAAATATGCTGAATACAAGCTAAAATTTCAGAATAGGGCGGAAGTAACATCAAAACGCAAAATGAATCGTAGAAGCTGATCCGCCATAATTTCAAGAGCTTAGAGAGAAGGGTGATTGGGACACGAAAAAATGTGAGCATAATTTTGTGTTGATAATACTCTTCAAAAGACTTCATTCAGCAGAACTTCCAGACTTTTACTTTTTACTGTGAAATACGTCCAAATGTTTATTTAACTCGGCGTGTGACGTTCTTCTGCATAAAATAAAGTTAGCAAGGAGCTTAGAAATACATATATGCCCATATCTAAGTACAGAAGTAAGATTTATACATAGTTTTGACAAGTTCAGAGACAAAACTATGTACTCACAATACCAAACAACAAAAGTAGTGGCAAACACCGTCTGGGTGAGGTTGAACTATCGTATAATCTTGCTTCGTAAATACTCTTATCCCCCACTGCTCTCTATCTCTCTGCCTTTCTTCCTTGAATACAATATAAAAACTTCCCATTTCCATGCTCATAATAGCTTAGTTAGACTCATCATCACACATCAAGCAAAATGAAAGTACTATATTTTAATATGGGTACCTACTATGCGTACTTATGTCATATATACAGTCATGAACTTTAAATACAATTTTATGTTTTTTTGCTGATGTGGCAGTTGTTATTCTAAAAATTCATATTAGTGAATTTAAAATGAAATATAAAATATTTTCCAAGTCGTATCTTAAATGGAATCTTCAAAACGTTATCATCTTATCATCATCTTTTAAGCTTGTTGCGCAAATTATTTATTTTTTCTGCTTGTAAATAATTTCAGCATTTCTAATGTTTTTTAAACAAAAAAATCCTTTTACAAGTTGCAGCGCAGGGGAAAAAACCATTTAACTAGATTTTTCATTAGTTCTTTAGTTGCATGATGTATAAATATTATTCCCATTTAAATTGCTAGACTTCAAAATGCTATCCCCTTATTTAAAAAAAGTTATAGTAGCTTACAATTATTTTAATCCACTTATAAAAAACGGTTGCACATACACTCTTCTCTGACTGAAGACAACTATAATCGTTTGGTCGGTTCCATTGGCTTGGCCTTGGCCCTGACAACATAGAGTAAGTCGAAAACTTAATAACAAGGTTTGATTATTTCTTTTTATTGAGAATTACCCTACCAATTTCACACGTGCCTATAACGTACGTGCACTTGCCGATTTTTAAATATCAATCTAGACTAATCTCATCTTCCCGTAGCCATTAATAATTGTAAGCATACATATGGGTAATTCACACCATGCTTGCACACTGTCAAAAATCATAGTATAGGTTTACGATGATGTATCCCTGTTAAAAATATGTGCAAGATGAATGACCTGGTTACAGGAAATTTCTAAACTATGCATGTATTTGGAATCATTTGCCCATATGGTTCCAAGAAATGCGTTCGGCCCTAACCAACATATTGCATGAACATGCCATATTCATACAACGGAAGGAGACGGTGACGGCACGACTAATCAGGTGCTATATTTATCTCCCGATTTGCAGTGAAATGTTTTTAACAGTATGCATTTTTATAATGTAATATCCTATGTGTGTTAAAGCCTCACTAGGTAAAGCTGTTTTCACTACACGAAGTAAACATTCCTCTTTTTTCTCAACTGCATTGATTTCGTTTTTTGTGTCGTTTGGCACACCAAATGGCAAAGAAAATCCGGTGTTGACAGAGTCTCTTCTGTTGCGGATCTGCACATTCTTTTCTTACGTTCGACCCATAATCGGAAAAATAAAGTGTAAGTTACTAACAGTCGACACCAGATCTGTCTACATTTACTAGTTACTTTAAATTGTAGGCTGTACACATTCACTGAATGGAAAGACCATCTGTACGCTGTACAGACTTACAATGTAAACTTTTTTATTTGATCGAACAAGCATTTTCACACACCATGAACAAATATTCTTTTTAGGCAGGCAACATATAATTATAACTAGAGTACGCTTTCAGCTTTCATGCTAAGTTTCCAACGTTCAAGCTCTGTTTCAAAGTTAACAACGAACGTTATGACATGACAAATAAGGTTTGTCGTTATCTTTACTCTCTACGAAAATGTAAATATCCTCTGGGCTTAATTTAAAACTTTGACGAATTTCATACCTAAATGGCAACATGAACGCTTGGTTTTTTTGCAGATGTATGTAGCTACGCCGCTGTTTGGCTTGTTCCCTGTCATCATTGCCCAATTACAGTATAGCTCCCCCATCATTATTTATCAGTCATTTGTGAATACAGTAGTAGCATAGCTAGAACGCTAAGAGGAATATAGAAAACTGGGTGTAAATTAAATGATCATCTTCAATCAAAACCCAGGCTTTCCTTTCCTTTCCTGCAACAAAGTAGCAGTTTCGTCGTTACTAAACTAACTGCTCCTACGAAAGTAACAACAGAAATCCACTCATGCAAGTCACTGTACAGAGTTTCCCATTTTTCACGTACGGATAACTGTCAGACAACTCCTACACATATTTTGTGAATGAATGTCTCGACGTCATATGAAACCACAGGCAGTGTTTTGTCATGTAGTAAACATGGCTCAGTTATCTTTCTCATTTTCATCATTATATCTCCTGGAACATTTTAGAGCTTAATCAGTATCAGGATAGGATATAAATTTTTCCTTTCAAATATACTGACAGATATTGATCCTCCCTCATATTGACAAACTATCCCTTTCCCCATTTTTAACAAAAAAGGAACATCAAGAGTCCCTTCGAGAGTCAAACTTCGAAAGGTAAACCTTAAAACATGCATAAGATACAACGTGATATATTAAATATGATTGGTCGTCGTTTCCCTTCTCTAACAAAATGAAGACTTACCATGTCATAAATAATCTTTAATGATTGGGTACCACGACGGGAAATGCCGAATAAAGAAGAAAATTTCGATAAGCTATAGCCTTTTCGGTCTCTCACTACCTTGCAATGCGTATGCCGCGTCTATCAGATCACATTAAAAGTTCATTTTCCTTACTTTTCCTTGCATTGCATGCTTGCTTTTCTTAACGATAATGTGATAGTACGATTTGACGATGCATGCCGCTCTAAAATATATTGTGCTCACACCCAGAAACAGTAAAAACGTGACCTTTTACGAGGCGGCAGGAATTTTAATTCCGTGAGACTACACACGAACGAAGTGATCATGAAGCAAGGTCTCTAAGCCAAGGAATGTTTTTCATAGTTGATAGTATCCTGAATGCATCATACCGTGAAGTTCTCACGCAATTTTGGAATATTGTTCATCTGAAATGAAATAATCCGAAGCGCTGAAAATAACCTTCCGTTGCAGCCGCAGCTACACCCACCTCGTAAATGTGCATCATGGAGTGCAGCAGTCGTGCCCGTCTATTTACAACTGCATTAATAAATGAAACTCCTCTTAAACCCGTTATTTTCCGTTTTCAGTTACCGATAGTGCAGATGAAATATTAGATGGACAAAGTAGTTTTTTGAGCCTCCAGCAAGGTAAACTTCAAAAAGTCGAAAATAAAACCCATAATGGAACTTGTATTTAACTTGTAAACTCTAATACGGTTAAATGCATGCTAAATAAGAATTTGCAGTAAGCTGCAAACACCGGTAAAGTTAAATTCATGCAAACTTTATAGGAACAATGCATACAAATATTAAAAACAAATTGGGAAAGTCCATCATTCGTTGTAATACATCATCATATCGTATCCAACAGGGAATACCAGGATGTTGAGGGTGTGTGAGTGTGTCTCTAGTTCAGAAAAATACTGACGGACAAATAACCAGCACTGACGACTTGTGAGTATTGTACTGCATCTCATGAAAACTCACGTCTTCTCCTGCCCAAAAATGCTGTAGTGTTGATAACTTCAGACAGTTGACGAATACAAATTCGTAAAATAGTAGTTACAATTCTAGACAACTTTATGATTCCAATGAAGAAGGGAGAAGAATGAATGATTACGATTACGTGTACGCGCACACTTACAATGCACATGTTTGATAGATGAGAGCCACATGAAGTCCATATAATGTCTCTGGAGAACTTCATTCACATCCCGTATAAGTTGAGTTGAGAGAGTTAGTCCTGGTTTCTCTCGGTTCTTTTGCCAGGCAGACTCTCGTTGACTAACACAACAAATCCCCTCCTAGCTGACATTGTAAGTAGTGCACACAAACGAGAAGTAATGCAGTATACTGCATAGTGCACATGGAAGCAATAAAATTTTGTGGATGTCAATGCCGTTCCTTCCCTACATTACTTATGCATGCACTGTAGCCTGTGTTGTTGTTTTCATATTGTTGTGCTGAGAACAGTGAAGGCCTTCATTATACCTTGCCAGTTAGCCTTCTTCTACCACCAAAATTTTATCTTATTCATTATGTATTATGCATATTACTTCCCTTATATTTATTGTTGTTTCAGTGGCCTTAGTAAAAGTAATATAGGTACATTTTTCTGCATCTGCTAAGTTTTCATGTTCTTAATGTACATAAGTAAAACAGGCGAGAGTGCGTCGGAGGAAAGATGGATTTGGGGGATCATCAATACATTCATTTATTCACAAACAAAATCGTTCATGTGTTTTCATACGCACAAATGGATAGTATCACACGGTCGCCATCAACACCAACACATTTCGGCGTTTTTGGTATACTACCACGACCTAAATGTGGAGCCATAAAAGCCTACAAACATGGAGGTTTATCAAGAGTTTTGTACTCGCCAGGAACACATATTGCGATGAATAACATCTTTCCGACTCGTTCTGGATATGTGGATATCATCTGACAAAATGCAAATAGAAATGGAAGATGCGACTGATGCGAGTTTCGAGAACAAATAGCACATGTGAATGAATGCATTTTTTTGTTTACTTTGGAACTCGTCTGGTCAAACAAGATACACATTGCAACAGAGATAGATAGAATGACAAGCACAGACAAAATATCAAAGCTACCGTGAAGCAGGCCAAAAGCATTGCATTATCCACATTTTCCAAAGGACAAGCTATAGTCCAAAAATAAAGCTGAAACCCATCATTAATTATTAAGTAGAATAAAGCAACATGAAAGTCATACGATACTAGTAGAAGTGAAGTACGTCTGGCTGGAGTCTGTAAATGGCAAAATATAAGAGTAAGAATTTAAATAAGAATATGCCATTTGTTCGGGATCATTTTACTCCATTGTTCCAAGTAAATAAAACTGCATAGTGAGTGGGGAATCTAAGTGTAAGTTTGCTTCACGAAACACAGCAAAAACTCTTATTTATCCACCAGCAGTGAAATTGTAAATGGAAAATAAATGCTGGCGAGGTTGGATTAGAGTCGGGGAAAAAGTTTTGATGTGTGGGTGTGCCACTAACAATGGTGGGAGATGATGAGATAAATGATGAAGAAACCATAGTCAACGAATAGGGGAAATGATGACAAATATGTACCAAAGAGCATAAACGTTGCAGTTGCTCAACCCTCTCTGCGGAAGCATATGCAAGTAAATTACAAATGTAGCTAGCCCTACTAAAAGCTGCACATGTTACTCAAAAACCGTGTAATATTTAGCAGATCAATCATTTTTCTTCGTATTTCATTGAAACCCTAGTCCACTTCAATTGTGGGTCGCCATCCAGCCTACCTACAGTTTTAAAGTAATTGTGTTATAATCATGGAAAATCGATGCCAACAATGAATTAAGAGTCATCGGGACATACATGATAAGGCATATGGCATGTACATATACATATTTTTAGCCATCACCTGGCAAAATTACTGTCCGTGTCTAAAAGGATGCTAATATACTCTCCCGACCCTTTACATTTTGGTAACCGCGATCTAAACAAGATCTAATAAACCCACTGCACCACACATCAAAAACACTTTTACTATCATTTCCATCTTTGGGGGTGCGTAGATTTTGGGAAGGGAAGTTTGTCTACTACCCTACAAAATAAATTTATTTCTTTCATCTTCGTCTTTCTACTCATTAAATCTTAAACCATATTTATATTCCCTTACCTATTACCTACCAACAATACAATACAATGCCTCAGTCTCATTTTTATTTGCGGTCGAGCAGTGTTTCTCGTAAAAGTTGAGAAGTAACAATAATAATAAAAGCAAGTATAAAAAAACACAAGTTGCAATGGCACAAACTACCCCCTGCCAGTCACCCCTTAATAAAAGCTTAAATAACTCGATATTGCAGAATGCACGTGCCTGGCCTACGAAAAAAAGCTTTTCCCTTTTTATTCAATGTCACCGTCAATACATGTTTGCATTCAACCTACACTTTACTCTGTTCTCCACTACATTTGTATAGCTTCAAAAACAAGTTAGAATGTTAGAAAAATGTACCCATCTGTACCGCCAGACATCGCATAAAGACTTCCAGAACCTATAGATATACAGTGAGACCTGACTGAGAAACAAGAAGTGTAGGATGCATGTGCAGAACACTTTTAGGAAAACATTCATAGTGAACATAGAACTCAACATAATAAAAGCACCCAAAGAAAATTCACTAGTCATAGTGCAGGGTCTTGGTCGGGCATAATCCCATGATGATTATATTATGGGATTCCGTATTCCGTTCTCTCCTACTTTTCTATTCTCCTCTGGTTAGAACTAACGTAGATTATACTATCGGTAAAATTATATGCTCCATGAAAACCGGTGCCGGTATCAACTATAATGCTCCTGCGATACACACTTTCAAGTATTTTCCAGCATCACATGAATCTGAGATCCGAGCCTGGACTTTTTCCAAACTACACATTAGAGAAACGCCGTACATACATTGGTATGCACAGTAGATATAATATTTTAACTAATTTTTTACTTTTATTATTTAGGTACTATTCCAGTCTTGTCATTCAGTTATGTCGTAAAATCCTGAGTGGTTTACTATTACGCAATGAACTATGTCGTAACGTATTTTAAAGGAGTTGCAGTTTAGAAATCATTGGGAAAGCATGAAACAAAGAACATAGACTTCTCAAGCTGAAGCTGTATATGAGGAAAACCTGCTGTATTAGAGGGTTGTTGGAATACACCAAGTTGTGATTAGTCTCCCTCACCATTGTGTTCTATATTTCCTTTTAACATTCCAACATTTTATGTGACCTATGTAATTTTTATCAGTAAGCAATAATTATCCTCAATTTTTTGGTGTACTATATTATTGACTGGTTGAAGAACCCTGAATGTAAACCAAGCTGACTAGTATTCTTTAAGACAAAAAAATCTGTTTTGGCACTGCACAAGTGCACAGTTGACTTAATTTACTTTGAGGTCATAAAATATTTCACAGTCAGCGCTACTTAAGCTTGTGAGTTGATGTTATTTATTACTTCGCTACTTTATGACCGGAAATAAGTACCTTCGGTCTGCTTGAATTTGTTTATTTGGTTTAAACCCAGTCACGAGTATGTGTGGGTCCATATCAATCACCAAAAAAGACCAGGCGTAAATGTTATCCCTTAATGGTTTAAAATTCATAGCGCATCTCAAATATTTCTGTAAACGGTAATGGTGGTTATCGTTTGATTAGGCCTGGGATTCACTACAGAAAACGATAGTTTAAAGTAGTTGTCCTCAAGTTTGTCAACGGTTCATTTAAATACCAGAAGTTACTTTCCCCCAGATTTAGTAGCAGAGCAAGAAAAACTGAAAAGCAAATTGCCTGAGTACATTCAGATTATTAGCTTTCAAAGTTACATACGGAATGTTTAAAAAAGGATAAAAAGCCTTTCTATTCAACTTGACATTTCTCGGTTTATTTTTTTGACTTAAAAGACAAGCCAGTGTTTCCAAAAACAAGAGAAGGATGACGTTGACGTGAATGTGGTTGTTTGTAGATAAATGAAAACATCATTTCAAAGACCTTAGCCTTTATTTCAAATGTTTCATTCGTATGCCTCTAAAACGTTGTATATTGTTTTTCTTTCATAATACCTAACTCTTACATTCGTACCCCCAGGAAAAAGTATATTTATGTATTTGTAGTAGTATTTCATTTTACATTTCATCCTTTTTAGTACATAAAATCCTCTAATGCACATAATGCACCAGAACTTCCTTCCTCTCTTTCAAAAAGAAAAGGGAAAGACAGACCATCCAGACAGAAAGAACAGGAAATGTGCTGGGTAAAACTTGGTTTATTTGGCTAAAGCTTTAAAAAGTTAGATGGTATGTCTGTTGTGATATCACTACTTTTCATGTCTCCCCTTTGCTTTGGCTTCTTCTTGTATTCTCTGTTGAGTATTTGGCACTTCTTCTGACTGAAAAAAACGTCAAAAGAAAGACAGAATGATGCAACTGTGAGCCCTAGAGTATATGTATCTATTTAACTAACCAAAAAGATATATTTCCGCTTTACTCAAGAAGAATTCGGAAAAATTTATGCATGAATTCGGAGCTCACTTCCGCCCTTGGCTTTTTGGCATGTCTGCATACGATGCATTTTCATAAAAAAGCGTACTGTTGGTGCTCACGCACTTTCGTGGTGAATGAACAGACGGAAAGTCCACATACACTTATACTATGATTTGCAATGTTGTATAATATGCTATTGTGTAGGATGTGAGAGAAGGCTTATCAAATCTCTTTATCAGAGTACACAACTGGAAGAATGAAAATGGAAAAGCTGTCAGAAAAGAAAGCTGAAAAGAACTTACAGCTCTGTATTGTCAACAGGAACTTGTACATGAACCCATTTACATTGGATATGTACGTCTGCTGCACTCCTCATATTCATTTCAAAAAGAACTTTTTTGTGAAACGGAAACTTTTACATGTACCAACTTTCATATTATTACAGACGAGCGTACATCTGAAGTTTTGTTCTTTCATTTCTCTATGATTTCTCCTATTGACTTGCTTTGTTATTTACTAGCCGGACGGAACGCTGGAATCTAATCTTACACTGAGAAAGCAAAAACTATAAACATAGTCGTGCACATTCAAGCCGATTTTAATGTTACACGATGTTGTTGAATCAACTTTTTGCATTTTTAAAAGACGCGAGTGTGACAAAAACTTGGCCCTTCCAACCTATTGTCCTCTTACATGAGCAGGACGTATTCTGCATCACAGACCCTACATGAGCATCTAGGTTGTCAAAAATCGGTTAAACGACAAGAGTATTTTTTATTTTAAATGGCAGTATCATTATTGTAACGGGTATAAATAGCGAGATGAGTAGCATTTATTTTAACATGTGTTGAGCTGTAAATAACAAGTAATCAAAAAACTCTTACCGAAAAAGTCTTCCCATGAGAGTGACCCATCCGAGTCACAGTCACCGGGTTTATCCATTTTTTATAGGCAATAATTATCCAGTGCATTCATTTGTTGTCTTTCCCTGAACTGACAATAATAACAGTCTCTACAGTTCCACCTCCAAAGATAACTCCACGTTGTTAAAGTCCACTATGTTGATCTTGTTTATTTGTCTTCTCTAGAGATTGTTACATAAGCCGGAGTAAGCGAGAGTTTTTGACGCAACCAAAAGTAGTTTAGAAGTAACACCAACTATAACTATCAATGAATTAAAAACTGGGCATACGCAAGTGTTATGTCATATTATCCTTGCATTGCACATTTATACCACCTGCGCCTTTCTGTTCACGTAGGATATTAGGTACACCCACCAACACCACAATTTATGACACAATGTTAGTTTCAATTCACACCTCAGAGGTTTGTTGCAAGAATTTGGACATTTTTTGCTTACAAGTAAGTTCGAGTGGTTTGATTCTATAAGCCCATTCGAAAACTGAGAAATACATACATATTTTCGTCTTGTAAAATATTGCATTCCGTCGATGATATTCAGCAATCCGTTGATTATTTCAATTTACTATTCTTCAGGGTTCATCGTTCTCAAAACTTGCATTGAGCGGACGGAAACGTGGTATTCACTTTGGATGCTTTTTCTTATCTTTGTCCCATAATAACATTGTATTTATTCAGCTGCCATTAATTTAAACTAAATCTATTGAATTTATAAAGACAGTCATTCCTCATAGCGCATAACTTGCAAAATGTAAGTTCGAAATTTCTGGTCTTTCCGTTGCAGCAAGGAAGCACGTTGACATTCGCAAAAGTTGAAATGCCTACTTGGTTAGCATTTTAGCTTTGCGCAGTTCAAAATATCTACAACACATCGTCAAAAAACCGACATCTGTAACAGTACTATCTATTATCATCATAGTTATATAGTTCTTATGTTATCAAGAAGTACACGAGCATCAGAAGTCGCATGTTCATATGTTATCGTACATTACTCGTAAACACAAGACACTCACAATAGTCACAATGTAGACTCCAACACAGATAAAGAGTTATGATCTCAAACAAAAGTTATTTTTCTTCTCCTTTTGGTTCACCAGATTTGCTTCATGAATTCATGTATGTACAGTAATAACAATAATAATATCGGCTAACCAACTCTTTATATGGGCATGATGGGAGGGTCGCTTTTGCTTTTTTATTAAATTTCTTCAAAGCTCTTATTCAAATCTCTTTTCAGAAGGGGCTGCAAAAGTTGCAAAGCAGATAGCAATGTGGTATAAGTATAACCGTATAACTAAAAGAAAATGTATGTTCAGATGAAGAACAAGGCTTTCTCAGCAGTCTAAATGTTTCCTCCAACCACAATGACAAGAGGTAGAAAATTCTCAAGGAAATTTTTCTATATTGCTTCTTTCGGACATTCAACACTTTTACTACATCCGTCTGTGCGTGTAATGGTATACGATGCAAACTAGCACACACCAGATTAAACAAAAAGTCACACAAGGAAACTCCAACACTGTCGCCAATTCTCTTTACAAACCTCAAAATGAGTGTCATGTATCATCTTCGGAGGATAAATTCAGCATATACATTACCAACTTCATCTCCCTTTACGCCAAAGACAATCTTCACAAATCTAAAAGTCCACCCCTTTTGCCATTTTCATTGTTCATATGTCATTAGTATTTTCTTCCATCACTGCCATTGTATTGTAATTGTAATGTGGTGTTTCGTCGCATCATATCAGTTGGTCGCTTCGAGCTAACTGGTTATAGTTGATAGGAAGGCAGGAGGATTTGCACATGCGTACTACTTATCCTATTGAAGATGTCATTTTTGACAAATTTTAAATATGCGCGCTTGTTTAGGATTTACAGAGCTAGAAACTAGCCTTGGAAATTCAAATTAAATTGGATAATGTAGGTGTAACACAATCCGATCTGCTGACTTCATATGTTTTCACATCAAATCTCATTAAAAAGTGTTATATGTCCTCGTCCGTAATATCGTTTGCAGACAGCATTCTGATAACTAACAACTGATTTCTACGAGGAAGACAGGATGCTGCTTAATGCTTTTAAGGGATTTAGCAGACATTAGTGGAAAATGTAGACTGGAATGTCTGATCGTGAGTCATTTTCTGTTTTTTTGCATTACGACTTGAAGACATAGTTCTTTGACGTAATCCACATATAAGCATTCGAATCAGGAATACATCATTATCCTGCTCTCTTTCTGTTGAAAAGGATAATATCATGCATCCCACTGCATTATATTACAATCATCATGTGATAATTTTTAATCCTCAACGTATTATCTTCGAAATCTTCTATTTCCGTTCCTAAAACAGATAACATAACATACAAAGATTATAATGATGCTAAGAAATTCTGAACGTTTCGTAAGAATTAGCTAAAACATAAAACATGCATAAAAATTTGTTGTGATGTTTCGTTTTTGCTCCAAGTGTTCAAGTGTCAACCGTAAAGAGTAAATCAATGATGCTGCTTAAATATAACTTCCAATCAGAAAATCAGAATTGGCCAATGTTAATATCACTCGGACTTTGAACTCAAAAATATTGTGGAGTTTTCTCTTATATCATAATCATAATCTTTGTCAAATTTACCTACCGTTAAAATCGTTTAATAACAATAAATCAAGCTACTTGATAATTCAAAAACGGTTTCATGCAAGTCATGCTCTGAAAATCTGAAGGTCTTAAATATATGAATACACATTAGATGATCTGAATAACTGCATTGACCAAAGGATGAACTCATATTCGTCAACTAAAAGGGTTGCATTCTTGCATACGAAGTATGATATACATCAAGGATGTCTACCCGCTTCCAATCTAAGCGTGCATCCTGTAATTCTGGTTGTAGCCCACATTTTGTGCCAATAATGCAAAATGCAAGGCTAAATTAGATTTTTTTGCAATACATGCTCTCTTCAGGTTTTCCTTACAATGAATGACCGAAAATTATGAATTCAATGATGCCTTCGATCAAAACTGTCCGTGAACGGATAAAATAAAACATGAAGTTCAATCAATACATTAAAGAATGAAGCGGTAACAACAACCGCCTGCATATAAACTTTTTGATCATCATTCCACAACAACTACAATCTACGATCCTAGCACTTATCGCTACTGTGCAGCAGTCAATCATTTTAGCAGATATGCACGACGGAATCTCATGATATGATTCAGGACACGACAGAAAAGCAATCGATGTGAACCGTTAAGAAAATTCATTTATAGTGAAGTGCTTTTTTCAATGAAATCCCATCAATACATCCTATATTTTTCTAATTGCCTCAGTTAATGTGAGACGCTTCTATTTTATTCATGAAAACTTCAAATTAGTGCCAATGAATGACTGTTTGATATAGTGCCCTTACTTTACAGCACAGAATCAAGATACTTGTAATGTTGTAATGTCTTAATTAATTTAAAGGTTACACATGTGAATTTTTTTACGAAACGTTAATTTTGCTTGTGCTTTGAGCATGACACATGTATGGATTTTCTTTCTCCCACATTATTCGCAAACGCATAATTTTTGCGGCATGATTTCCAGAAAGAAATATTTTTAAAATCAAATACACAAGGAATACACACAAAAAATGTAAAAGCATACAATGGAATGTAATTTAAATGATTGCCACTCACATCACAAAGTGTAAGGCAAAGACTTTATAGGTAGAAGGACTGGAACATGAGTTAATGCTGAACAAAAGAAAACGGACTACTTCTGGAAACAAAATACATAAGGGTATGAAATGCACCCATGCACAAAGTACAATGCCAAATATTGCATTTGTTTCTGTAACACCTAAGATTTCCCCAGAACACAAATAGTGAATCGTACCAAAAAAAATGGGAGATTTTGTATTTTTAACGTGATGGTCAATACATTTGATGCGGAGGATGCTTTACTGTCCCTGCATAGTTCTGCAAAGATCGAGGGCATTAACTGTGATATATTAATTTGAAAAACATGTTACGCAACAGTTTAATACAATACCATCAAATTAATTAAATTTATTTATAAACTTATTAAACTTTGGCATGAGAAAATTACTTATATATGTAATTGTACTATGGAGGAACTACAGGTACATGTGACTTACCACTTACCCCATTAACACACACATCGGAATGAACATTAATATGTTCTGCAACGTGTTAGTGAACACATGTACAACATTAGTTTCCGAGAAAAGTTTTCTAGATCATTTTACTAACAAGATTTACACACTCTCCACAGAAAATATTCACTGCACATATTACTGTACTACATTAGCACATATAATAGTATGTTATCGTCGGTATGCTTGTATAACAAGTTTCATTTCTACACTTCGCTACTCTAAATTTCTTCAGCATCTCTCTAAACTGTCACAAGAACATTACAAATAGCAAATATGTACCGCACTGTCAACTGTCACTCGCTGACAGCTTTAGGGGACCAATATTTGTGGAGGTCCACATTCATATTGTATTGTGCACAAAACACAACTCTAATTACTATGCTACCAAGCAAACGTTGGTATAAGGAAAAGTCATTCTGGAAATTGTCTTTTGTTTTCGGTGGTATGTGATCTCTTGTTTCTTTCTTAAATACTAATAGTGAAATATTCCTCCCTATTCCTAAAGGGGCTTCATAAAAAGGTGAAGCGAGAAGCAACAACACGCGCCAGTCATCACACTGCACAACTGTGACCACGAAGACGGATCACCACCGACTGAAAGGGAAACCCCCAGCATAGTATGAAAAATTCTACCGACTGGCAATAAAGATGACTGCATTCTACGCACGACAAAGCATTGCATACAGATACATAGTAGTTGAATGCAGGTTTTTATGTACAAGCCACACACAATTCTATACTGCAGAAATATACCGGAGACCAAACACCACATTTTTAGATAGCCAGCCCATGCCTAGTCAACTGCACATTGCACACATGAACTTGGGCCATCATTCATTGTGTGCAAGAGAGCAACTTAAAAAAGCATCTTACTTCACATGTATGCAACTTCACCCTCTCTCATCCTTTCGTCTTGCCTAACTTATATGCTTTATAAAATAGAGACGGGAATGGGAGGAATATTGTGTGAAAACTCTGAAACAGAGAATCTTATGCAGCACTCACGCTGCAGTGTATTTGTACGTACAAAGTACAAACAACGAAAGCTTGAATAACTTTTTCATCGGTTTCTGCTCATAGGCAAAAAATGACACAAATGACCAAATGGTTTTTTGTTTTGCACAATACTTATCATTTAATTCAAATAGTTATTAATTCCAGAATTTATATAAAATAACCATTTCTAAATAAACAATATTTTACACTCTTCCTTTATATTTGTAGAATGTCTTGTACAACTCGTAAATGGTTTTGAAAATTTCACGTGATCCAGAGGATAACATGGAATTCAGATGCGAAATGCCATTTTCATCGCACATATCCAGTAATTTGTAACATCCATTTTGTAGAGGGTTCTGGAAATTTTATATTTTACATGCAAATTATCACACAGGTGGTAGGTAGGTACGTACCTAGATCTAGATTACATACTCCTTGTAATTTTATATACCTTAATCACTGGATATATTGTCATCTTTTCAAACTGCTGCAACATGACTACTACAAGATATGGAGCAACTCGGGTAAATTCTTGCCGTCCCAGCTTAGCTGATTGGCAAATTCTAAAAACATTGAATTTAACTTTAACTTGACATCGTTAAGCGAAATTAATATTGTGCTATTGTACAAACAGGGCTTACTCACCTTTCAATATTATGGCCGCAATGACGAAGATCTTGAATTTCATCGTCGGGCAATTTATTCCTTTGATCTGCCCTCTTCACCAAACATTCCACCAAGAATTGAAAGCTCTGCATAATGTAACAGTAAGTGTAGGAGAAAGATTAATTAAAATAATGTACAATTCATCAAAATATTAATTCTCTTTTCTTATATTTTTTACATTAAACTGCCGGTTTCATTTTAAGAACTTATTTTTTTAAAACATGAAATGAGTGAATTTGAATTCACATGAACGTCATGCTAATGCAGTCAGTCAATCATCATAATTTGAAGTAATAATAAGTAATCTCTATTACAGTAACGTATCACATTAGTTGACCACATTAATAAATAAACCAGCCAAATATGATGGACGTAAGGAGTTCGTGAGAAAGAAATTGGTTTTTAAAACAAATTAACCGTTAAAACGACTTGGATTTTTTAAAAATACTAAATACACCGATAGACTTGACTTGCTTTCGAATGACATACAACACGGCATATATGTTGTCATTTGAAATTTCAAAACCGTTAATTGTTGCCGTTATAACGGTTTCCAAATTTCTAAAAATATGATTGTTTTTCGTTTTTGCATTTGTGAAAACAAAACTTAAAAATATAAGGCGTTTACGAGAAATAAAGATTTGAACATTTTGACCGTTATAACGGCAAAAAAGCAATGTATTTTGAAAAACTTCTTAACTTTCGACTTAACTTTGAATTAGCTTTCGAATGATATATTTCATGGCATGTTGTTATTTGAAAATTCGAAACCGGTAATTGTTACCGTTATAACGGTTTAACGGAATTGGCTCAAAAGTTATTGGGGAAAACAGATTTTTAAAAAGTATAGCCGTTTAAGCTGTGGAACGATAACAGACAGACCTACAGACCGACACCCGGAATTGCCAATTTCATAAAGAGCTTCGCTCCTTAATTATAAACTATGCCACTATGCCAAGAATATATGTGCAAAAGTCAAATCACAATTAATACCCAATTACGCCTTTGAATAGATGTACAGAAAAATGCTAGCCATGCATAAATTAGGCATGATGATAATACAATGTATCCTTCATATATTCTGACTGGCCATTAAAAAGCAAAACCTAAAAATATAATCAGTTAAAATTTATATCACGTTTCAGTACCTGTAGGAAAATATGGGTTCGAAACGATAGCACATCCAGCCGATGAACCGTCATGGCATTCAGCAATTCACAAACGGAGGAAAATATTTCCTTGAATTTTACAATGCATTCAACCTTTTCCAGGGGAAGTGCCGTTACAGTAGAAAGGCATACAGCCAAGGCATTTGTATTACCCAAGGGCTGTTATAAGAAAACACAATTTTCATGTTCCAATAAAAATTAAAAATTAATTCATGCTCCGTTGTGCGTGGAATATCATGCAGTAAAGTCACAGAACAGATTTATATAGGCCTATATAAATCTGTTCTGTGCAGTAAAGTAAGTGCACATGGCAAAGTACAAAAACAACGACAACATAAATGCACACATTAAAAAAATTGTTTCTCCGACTAATTTTAAAAAAGTAAAAAGAAAATACAGACGGATTAGTCTTTCATCCACGCATACCTTTCTTCTTCGTAATAGCTGAGTTTGAAACTGGATATAGGGTACTGCTATTTCAATCAATGAATCTGGCAAATCTTTCCATGCATAGATATTTTCCAAACGCCTAAATAAGCAACATTCCAAAGTAAGTCTGCGAGTTCGTTTTTTCTTCTCCGATGTCATTTCAGCTTCGAGCAGGCTACTAAGAATCTGTGCATTGGGCGCAGTTTGTGACACACATTTCTAAAGTAAACGAAATGATGACAATTGCAAATGTAATCATTGTAACAACTTTAATCTCATATATCATGCCTATTATTGTTATTAGGTTCCTTCTCTTCGGTATTTGTTGGTCATAATTACCTAAGGTAATTACTTACTTTATTACTTAAGGTTCCAGGGTCAGGAACGAGAAAAAAGCTTTGAAGAATCCTGTTTTCTAACAATTCTAACCGCAAATAAACCAAAAATAAAAATGACTAGAAGACTTACGTCTTGTATTAAGTTACAGATCGATTGAAGTTCTTCGTCGTTTGCCACTTTTAGAATACTCTGCAAAATGCAGTGCGTTAAATTTTTTCTATTTCCTTTCCAATCTGTCAAATCCATTGCACAGCAGCTCCACACCCGTACTACAAAATCTTCAGGTAGGTTCGTACGCAACTCATCAAAACCTTTCATAGACTCCACGAGTAACTGACGACACTCGGAGAAAGATGCAATTTCTTCACTTCTGGAGCTATTTCCCTCGACATTGGATAGTTTAAACTCTTTAGAACTGTTAACTTCCAGAAACTCAAGCGAGAATTGTAAAAATGGCCGCAAGATAACAGTAAATGTTGAATACTGTTCTGTGCTAATAAAGGATTTTCCTTTGAATAACACAAGACATGTATGGATCACATCGGAAACAAACGTAAGTATCAAAAATTTGTCATTTGATGTTCCTAATTCGGTGCTCTTGCTTTTCCTCTTCGATTTCTTTGAAGTACGAATTATGCTATGCAATTCGGCGATGATTTCACCTTCCGACAACTTGGCTATCGCAATATTCGCTATGTCTTTGAAATGACTATCCAGTGCAGCAGTTGACTTTGATTTGGCAGCCATCAACTCCTAAAGGCAAATACAACAATACATACCATTGCATAATTTTTCAATAATAAATGTTGCAACAAAATATGGCTCGGTGAAGGTAAATAAGTAAATGAAAATGATTACCTGTAAAAGGTAATCCAAAACAAATAGACTTCGTTTTCCAGCTGCTGTCTTTAGGTTGAATTCGTCACACAATTCTTTCACATGGCTCTCTCCAAACTTATGTGCAATCTTTGGAGAAACATACACGTTTTCTAATACTAACGGGTAAAGGTTTTTACAAGATTTATCTGAAATGCGATTTGAGTTATTTTGTATGAATATAAACAGTTCGATCCAGTTGATCTGGAACAGATATTCATTTCCTTGAGAGTTTCTTCCACACTCCGTCAATATACATATTAAATGATTTACAGTATCTTGATTCTCGTCCTGACTAACAATCGCTGTGAACCACAATGCTCCAGTAAGAAATAACAGGGTTTTCACAGTTTTTGGGTATTGGCTTAGTTCTAAACGACTCAAATGCAAAATTATCTCTGGTAATTTTGTCATATCATCATGATTGTGTCCAAGGTCTCCCGATATTTTCAATGCCTTTTTCGAAATCAAATCGTTAACAATTTCAACCGCTTCCACGAAGCAAGTCTTGAGCTCACTTGCTACTGACGTTTGGCCGTTTTTCGCATTCTTCAAAATGCTCTGTTTACATGTAGAATTTAAACATCGTAGAGAGAACTCTTTCACGAAACGTTTCATACCTCTAAAGTTTTCTAAACACTTCAATGATTCACACAGTAACTCCAACACTACAGCTATTTGAAATATGACAGCGTTAGGGTTTTGGCCCATTGCTGTATTATGCTTATCAGCCGCGTTGGAGGAGAGTATACTATCGACATGTATTTTCGCAAATCTCGCAAGATCTTCATGATTCATATAAAATAAGGCAGTTTCTAAAATGTTGTCGCTTAAAACATTTGAAATAGTGTCCTCAGTCCTTAGAAAGCGTTCATTATTCCACAGATATATCGCAGTTGCTTCAGTACTGTTACGAATGAATTCTTGGTTAAGTTTGACAGTTCCGCTGCCATTTTGATTCTGGGCTTCAGCCTTGTCTACAGGAGACTGAGTGGGCCAGTTATACGAGTCTCCGTTGTAAAGGATTGCTAATTCCCTCATCTGCAACACTACCAAGTTATTCTGTGCCACAAAAAAAATATTTCAGACATTGCCATTTATTGAAGATGTTTGAGAAAAGAGGTTTTTAATTTTAATACTGTTTGCTCTATGAATTTTATCAATAGTATTGCTCGTTAGTTTGAAATAAATTAACAAACGGACTAAAGTTGAAATGGCTGTAGCTAGGATTGATCCGTAACGATTTACGGTATAAGTATAACCTCAAACCTCATATTTCTCATTAGGCCAAGTAATGAAAAAGTAAGTAACTAATTACCAAAAGGCAGATATTTGAGATTTGTTCTTCCTTCTCAACTATATGCCAAAGATCTAACCACAACTGCGACGACAGGAAAGGAAACATGAAGGATAAGTCCTTTGGTTCAGTGGATGTTTGAACCAAACTTGTGCGTGCTTTGTAATTTATGTTATAACTGCTTAAAAGTTGGTGAACATTTCCCCATGCACCGGCCAGTTTCAGGAAGCATCTAATAGTGTTTGCATCCTGCAAGAATGCCAATACTAGGAATTACACAGCGTTCTTTACGACTTCAATCAAGATAATAATGTGTACTTAGTACTCAAGCTTACAAAAATTGATACAGCAATAATTTTCACGAGTGCATCTCAATAAACAAACTTACTTTTGTCGAGAAAATAACATTTCCAAATTTTGTCAAACTGTTTTCCTTCAAGCTGGACATCATTTCCTCAAATTTTCCAGCTATAGACGAAGAACTGTTATTATCTGCAATTTTGATGTTGTCCAAAAAATTTACAATAAGTTCCACAACTACAGACAGTAAACAGCCGAAATTTCCTGTAACTTTAGTACATGAAGTACAAAATGCAATAATAGGTTAATTTTCAGGTAAATTTCACGAGTAAAGTATTAAATACGAATTGGTAAGACTGAGACAGCAATGAAACACTCACCTAATTCAGCAGAGTATTTGCGGATGCATTCTTCATCTAGATTGTGATGAAGAGTTTTCCACAAGTCATTTATTTGCCCAGAAGGAAGCAAACTTATTACGGAAGCATAAGTACTTAAAAACCGTTTTGGTAAGAGAAATTGTACGATATCCACCGAATTAGCCTTTGTTCTTACTTTTAAGATCTTGCTTCTAGAGGAATTTTTTCTGACAGTCATATTTTCAATTTTTGGTAAATTATCTCTAATACAGCATAACAATTTCGCAATTAATTTAGGAAATCTCCGCAATTTTTCAAATGTAACACCCAATTTTTCCATAAATTTTTCATGCGATAAACGGCATTCCTCTTCTGCACTAAAAGGATATTGTGTAAACGTGACACTAAGCAGCCTTTCGCACACAGGTTCAAATACTGTGGGCGCTATACTTAGCAAACTGAACAAATAATCGTAAAACTCTACTGTCGTTTCTGATACTTGATCTAGTAATAGGAGCAAATTCTGTTTGGACCACTCGACAAAATCTCTTTTAAATTGGAGTGTATTTACGTTATTTTGTAACAAATAGTCCGCATAGCTTGACATTTTCTTAAATTTATCTACTAGCGGCACAGTATTGTCCTGAACGATTGCTTCATAAGTTTCAAGTTCCTCTTCAGCTTTGGTCGTAACATCCTCTTTAATCTTTTTTAAAGGGGGCTCTAACTCCAACTCCCCTGATTTCGCTGCTTTTTCCGTGGATTCATCTGAAACTGTATGATTGAAAACGCTTTATTTAGCAAAGAGGTACGTAAAAATAGAACTAGAAAATAAATCATAAATAAAAATAAATACTCGTGACTTGACTTTCACCAAAAGTAAGTCCTTACCCATTTTGTTAGGATCGCTAGTATTCAGATTCACTTCCTTGTTCTTCTTCTTGGGCATTGTTGTAATTTTAACGTTCTCAAATCGAACAAACAACTAAATCAAATCTAAACGTCGATTCACAAGTCAGCAGTAATTTCGTAATTACAGTCAAGTCCTTATTAACAAAAATGAAAGTGGCAGAGTTATCAATCAGCTCCTATTTACATAAAACTACCAAGAACAGGATAGTACATTGAATTTGTCCAGATTTCTAAGTCTTATGAGTTTTCAAAATTTTCCAGAGGATTATTTTTTCATTTGCATACTGCACATAATCTCATCTCATGAAAATCCGACACGTGCACTTCAAGTCAACCAACACAAAACAAAATGAATGAATCAACTTTTGCGCCATAGCATACTTCGTGAATCCTGAGAAAGGAAGTGAATGATGAGGTAAATAAAGTATGTAAGAGTGAGGGTGAGTTCGGGTGACAGACAAATCGCAACCAAAGCAGATGATCCCTCTTCTGCTACTAGCAAAGAGAATAGGAAGTCTTCTCATCATTCTAATTCAGTTATTTCAACAACAAAATACATTTAACATTAGCCAAAATATTCAGTATCACAAAAGCTTGTGCTGCAACTTTAGAAAATTGGTAAGCCTTTAAGATCTTGATCTTATTGAGATCACAATTTATAATCAACCCACAATTGATTTTCGTATCGGCATTATCGGCAAGCCTGTGATGTGACAGACTCCGTGCGTGACCAATTTTCATCTTTTATCATGGTGTTTATGTTTATTTATTTTTAGGAGGCTCACTTTTACAACATAAGCGTCTGATTTGATTACTAACTAACTGCTTAAAGTGGGAGAGGTAGAAAACGTTCGGAAAGGATGCAGCGTACAAGGACCGTAACAGTGGAAAAAGGAGGTGAAACTAAGGTATATAATCAAGGAGCGATTCAGCATAATGCAGCAGTTGTTGAATACACAAGAACTTGCACTGCAGTATTCTCTGGAATGGGAGCAGGCGTTCTTGGATTGACAGCTCTGTATGGATTCGGGTTTTATTTTTTAGCAATGTTTGGGATGTGGCTAATTCTAATTGCGTAAATTGCTAGTTTTGAATTTTAGATTCTAAATAATCTAAATATATGTATTGTAAATTTTGGAGTGGAGGATACCTATATCCGTTTCTTAGTGGAAATGGAAAAACAATCCTATTCAAATAATTTCTCAGTTTTGTACTATACGAATACACATCCTTTTCCTATGCGAATTATCGTTGTAAATATATTGTATCTGTATGTAATAATTCTTGAATACCTATTAAAGAAATAAACCTAAGTGTGTTAGTTTGAAGGCTTAACACAATATAATTTTTTGGTGTTTATTGTTTTTAAGCAAACAAGTCAAATCATTGATTCATATAAGTATTATATATAAATATAGATACTGATTGTACGATATCGAATTTTAATTTATTGACTGCGTCCGTGATCTACTTATTCTGTTCTGTTCTAGTAACTGTAACTCTCCGATTAGCAGTCTTCTTCAGTATTTTCAATGGGTGGGTCGTTCAAACACTCACAGCATGCTTGAATTTGTTGTCCAGCATTGCCAGCAGTGTATGGGAAAGACTTTTCACAAGTATCAGGAATGCCACATGGATTCGGTTTGCCGCAACACATAGGTGGCGGAGGACATGGATCGCCACATTCTGACCCAGGCTCCGCTTTATCTCCATCTCCACCGCAAGAAAATAAGCAAGGACTAGGATAACATTCGTCGTAAATCTGTGCTGGAATGCAGGGTCCGGGACATTTGTCAAAATGAAACGGAATGTAATCGTTCTTGTAAGTAGTGATTCCAGCCATTTTTGCGTCCGAAAATCGTGGTTTCAAAGACGGCTTTAAGCTGTTTGTCTTCACCTGACATTTAGCATAGTAGTCCGTGCGGTAAGTGGAAACGCCTTCCATCGGAGCGCAGGATGGACTAACAACTGGTTTCAATGATTGTTTCGCTTTTGCATAGTCGTACTCTCTGGGACAATAGGGTATGTAATTTATCCTATATGTTGTGACTCCTTCCAGCTTTGCATCCGATGGAACGAAAGTTTTCGTAGGTTTGAACGAAGGTTGGCGAGGTACCATACACCCTTTGTAGTCAAACCGATACTGAGAAGTACCTTCCATTTTCGCACAAGAAGGATCGAACGTACCTTTTCTACCCCATGGTGGTATCTCTTTTGGTGCAATTGGTTTACAATAGTAAGCTTCCCGGTAAGTTGATAACCCATCCAGCGGCGCATCCGACGGTTCGAAAGTTTTGTTTGGCTTGAATGACGGAGATCGTTCTCCACACTTCATGAAATAATGGTCTCTGTACGTAGATAAATCATGAAATTTTGTCTCTGGGGCTTCATACTTCCGGTCCGGTTTGAGAGATTTTGCTCTTTCTGCATAAATTCCAACAGGGCAACGAGGTAACGGCGGCTCCGGACAAGGAACTCTGCAACAATCTGGGCGAGGGTGTCCAGGACAGCACTGATTGCCACCGCCAATGTTAATCCTGGCAGAATAACTCGGTGTTCTTGAGAGAGGTTTCATATAGTTTGGCACCCCTTGTTGAGACCCGCACGCTGAAGCTGGTCGACTTTTTCCACGACAGTCACCTGCTCCTCCACAGCTAGATGGTTGCCGAGAACAAGATTTCGGTCCAGATCCCATTTGAACTGTGATATTGATGGGAACAGGACAAGGACCACAAGCAGCCATGTTTAATTAAGCTGGTAAAATTTTATCTGGCATAGAAAAACAAATGACATAAGAGAAGGTTTATTTCAGATGAAAAATATTGGACTAGTATCCAGAAGTCGGAAAAATTGTGGTACCAATAACCTCTTGATATAGATAGTTGTGAAAGTCCTCCAGTAAATGTAGAATCGTTTTGGATGCGCACAGATGTCACAAGTTATTCATGGATTCTCCGCCGAACGCATTTTGTTTTTAAGTAGAAATTATTACAAAATGCATGACTGAAATCGTTAACATCGCAGCGAAATCTACGACACTTATTTCCATGGAGTTTTTTAAAAATAGTCTGTTGGACTCTTATTAGTCTAAATTGCGAAGAAACAAAATGACGCTCTCCAACTCCAACGGCGACCCGACAAACAACCAAACTGCTACTAATACATGCTAGTCCTTTCCCTCCTACAATGAACCCACGCCATAAATAAATAACCCTACAGGGTCAATAAATATTAGCTGTTTGCCATTCACACATAAACACAGACAATAAACTTGTTCTTTGACAAATAAAAACTAAAGAAGATGTGTCTCATTGGAATACAGATAGCAGTAGAAGTGTAGAAGAATTTACATATCAATTAACTCAAGTCAGCTCATGCATGTTTATTGGCTTTCCATTCCTTTTATTCAGATCATTTGTGTTGGGCCACATTACAAGAGTAAGTGATTCTGAATTTTGCAATAACAATACAAGAGCAGTATCCAAAAATGAATGTGGGTCTACTTTAATTTTTAACAAACTAACATAACTTCAACTGTTCTATCATACTTCGTACTCACGACTTACGAGTAAGTTACATAATTAATAATTAACTAGCGCCTTCGAAAACAGTTTTTAACTTTTTAAAAACTACGCGAAACCGATAGATAAAGGCTTGTACATTTGCTAAAGAATTGTTACATAATAATATTCGATCTTATATTGTTGAAATATAAATATATACATACGCAACAACGCAACACTACGTTATCCTAATCCTAACACAATACGTAAGTATTTCATTCATACTTACATCGATGTAATTGATTTAACTACTAACACGCTGCAATCGCAATTAAAACAATTCTATTGTACATACAACCCCATTTTTATATTCAATGCAATCAGAAGTTATACAAAACGAAACTTATTTACATCCAACTTACGAGATACTGAAGAATAAGTTAATGTTAACAACAAAGTATATGAACGCTTTCCGATCCGATGAAAAAGAATAACATATACAAAGAAAATCCTACTAATTACTCACAAACTACTAGATTAAACTGCAATCTATCTTGGAACTTATAACATTCAAAATAGTTTCACATTACGACGATTACGACATTACATGAAAAAAGAGAAACGAAAGGTTTAAAGTCCAGCCCTAGCCTACCTAGAACTGTGAATAAATCTTGAAAGTCACAAGTAGCTAAAGATTAATTATGTCTTTCTCTACTAACTCCATTATTGGTCGCGAAGAAGACGGAACCGGTCGCTTAATTTCATTCTTGAAGTTGTAACAGGTGCCTTGAAATCTGGCATTACTGGTGCGCAATCACTTCTTGAACGACTCTGAATAAAAGCGATTTTCCTTTGAATATCTGGATTTAACCTGCTATTGGTCATTTCATCCATCAAATCATTATGCATTGTTCTGACAATAGGTGCATTCCAATTCCTTGAACTGCCAGCTCCAGCCGAAACTATTGCCGTATTGCTATACCAAATCGAAATATTTTTATTACGCAATTACTTAGTTATTAGCTCGCGAAACGTTTTGTTAAGAGCTTAAGCAACACTAACCTGATTGGGCGCCGCGCGGATCTTTTTACAGTCGCAGGTGTTCTAGAGAAATTAACGTTCCTCTGAGGAGATGTTCGAATCCTGGCTTGTTGCGCTCTCGCAATTTTCATTTGAACCATGGCTCGCTCCATTCGTTTAGAATTTGTGTTACGCACCGTTACGAATCCATTTTTTCCCAAAGCCACTCTACCAGTATTTGCGATCTTAAACGTTCATTTGAAAATTTGGCATCAACATTAAATGCATTCGATATTTTAAATTTAAAAATCACTCCATAATATAGGTAATTACTATTACTATTTTTACCAGCGGTTTAATTTTTCCTACTTCGATAACGGATTTCCTCTTGCTTACTAAAATTTTAGCTCTCTGCACACGCTTCTTCGCAAACTTCACAAACGCACGTTTTGAATTCTTGTTAGTATTTGCAGCGTTTAAGCCGATCATGCGAGTAGATATCTTCTGCTGACGAATACGCTGGTTCTGGTTGCCTGCCTGGTTTCGTTTTCCTTTCCTTGCAGCAACTCCCACAGTAAATTGTTGTTTTGATGTTCCCTGCTGTCGAGGGAGACTTTGATTGTTCCTTACTCCGTTTATGTTGATTCGCTGTTGCCTTCCTCTTCGGTTAGCTCCGCGCACTCGTTTGTTCCTATTTAATGCGAAGTTTCCAACGTCAGGATGAACGAAGCGGGGTCGATTCCCACTTTGACGATATGTGTTTGGTCCCGCCTTTGATAAAACGACGAAAAGTTTACGATATTTGATTTTAAATAACACTGCAAAATGGCAGCTGTAGCAGTATAATATTATCCAATTCTTACATTCAAAATATTCAAATAATATGACATCCTTTAAAATAAATCTGGTAAGACTAAGTTGAGCTCGCAAATAGAACTTTCTTAAATCTCACTTCAAACATTAACCTAACAATCTAATACAACAACATATCATAAAAC
>JAHZNA010001762.1:0-24991 GCA_027743935.1 Sinodicranocentrus sp. ZH6
ATAAAAAATGCGTCATTTAATCCTGTGCGTTTATATGTTCGTAAATGCCTGTGTTGTTTTCATTTTGTACTTGGGTGACAGATAAGGAGCAAAATACGAATGCGAAATGGCATATATTACTGAAATACAATTATAAAAACATATTTTGTAAGCACCCCCAGAAACGAATGTCACAAAACAAACTTCTCAGACTCAGCTATTTTCTATTTTTGTGTGTGGTAAATGAAGAGAGTAACAGCAGTACATCCACGCCACCACACTCTCTCTCTCGCTCCGTCTGTCTCCACCACCAGCAAACACTGTATAAAAGGAGTCCCCACATAAATCCCTGACCTCTTGTTGACCTCACCCCATCATTATAGTTTTTTTCTGCTTTCCCTTTGTCCAGGCTAGATATTTTCAGTAAGAAGACGTCCACGAATGCTGTACTTCATCCCGAATTATGTGACAGGGAAATGTTAACAAGCTAACAAGCGGATAAAAAGCGAGAAAAACTGACAAACTCACGACTCAAAGGATGCAGCCAGAAATAGGAAAAAGATGAAAGACATAAAGAATAAGCTAAACTTCATTATATCTCTGACTAAGAGGATCTGCGGATTTATAATTTCTCACTTGGGTGAAAAGGAAACGAGCAAGGGAAAGGAAGCCGCCAGCATTACACTACTATTCTAAGCATTTTTGGATGTTTGATTTGCGATTGAGAAGCCACAAGTTGGTATTGTATATGAAATGGAAATAGATACATACCTGATCTGGTGGCGGTCGGTCTTCGCCTGTAAACGAAAAAAAATCACGTTTTATGAGCGTCAGTCTTGTTACTTGAAGTACGTGCCAAGTCAGCATTGATGCGCATCTTCATAAAAAGACTGCTGCACCAGCAGCAGCAACGGAACACTACGACTACGATTATCGTTATTATTTCCCTCCTTTATGATTACTACTTTTTATTGAAACTTTCAAGCTCAAACAAACAGAGAATATCATTCGGTAAACGAAAAGTAAAGCAGGGAAGCTCACACATGAACTCATATTGTGTTTTATGTTATACGACTCAAAACCATGGCTTGATTTGAGATGATGCTCATAAAAATGTGCGAGTGGTTCTGGGAGAAAGAAAGAATAGGAGTAGACAGGAAATACGCCTTGCTTTCCATCACTCGTTTCTTATCATAATATCCTCACATTTCACGCTTTTGTTTCTTTCAGTGAAGAGCGCCGGTGGTGAGGTGATGACATTATAAGACACTTACTGACTCACTAGGTGAATAATACGCTCTTTTGAAGCACAACACAATGAGTAACTTAAGAGATGCTAGTTTGGAATTCATGCAGACGTGATCATTGATGAAATTGATGATGTACACATTATGCTGTTTTGACAAGCAAAACGAACGGGGTAAAACAATACTATGGAATGAGGACATGCCTTTAAACACACTAATTTGTGATTTTATTTTAACCAGACTTTTAGAATTTGCAGAGTCACAACGTGAGAAAGACAATACGTACATCATCGTTTGAATCATCCATCCATTCATGAACAAATAGATTGTTATTGCGCAGTTTTAAAATAGCCAGTTAGGAAAAGAGCATTACTAATGTTCAATTAGTTGTTCACCTCACTCATAGACAACTTTTCATGCGCATCAATTTCTTAAGTAGGTGGTGAAATGCAAAGTAGGCTTTATACTGAAATTATCCTTAGCAGATGCGCAGATGAACTATCTGATGAACCATGAAGAGGTTTCAAGCACGGACTTTAGAATGAGCAATGAAGACACGCCAGACAATTTCATTGTTTGTGGTTTTTTCTAGACAACACCGGAGGAGTTTTTATCTGCAGCACCTTTTGTGATACTTGGAAAAAGTTACTTGCTATATAGAAACTCATATTATTTAGATATGTGGGTGTCATATACGAATTATTCCTTGTTTCGATGTATCAAACCATGGCAAAAACTGTTTTTACAATGTGCACGCTGCTGAAGATCCTCTTTGTGGGGGTAATTGGGTGATATCATACTTATGAATATTACGAATCATGGATCAGAATGTCTGGTTTGACACTGAATAAATACATAAGCATATTTAACTGAACTGATGTACTGAAAGTTGTGTATACTTATGTATAACGATATACACTTATCATAGTTTGAATTATAAATTAGGTAATGCGATTCTCCCCTTGGGATATGAAGTAGGAAAAAATGCTAAATCAATTTTACAGCTCATCTATCTGTGTAAACCGTGAGACACTCGATGCCACAGAGATATGCAGAATTATTCATGATCATTTTTACTAGGTGAGATCACGCTCAGATTCAGCGCGGAATCGTATGAGGAAGATGACCTCTACAGTTTTACCTAGCATCTTTCTAAATCAAATTAACAGGTGGTGTTGATGAATGAAAAAGTAGCAACTGGCCCAATTCGACGGATCATGCCATGCCATTGACCACTACAGAATTTCATTATCATGCTGTGAAACCTTCATACGTTTAAAGTTTATGAGTACTAACGTCAATATTGTAAATTGAATCCTCGTCACAACAAAACAAAGTTTAATAAATAAATGGATCAACATAAATGCAATTATGTGGCAATATCAGGTAAGCAAATTTCTATGTAAGAAGCTTATTTCACTGAAATATCTAGAGTACTGTGCGTCATACTCATCAAATCAACATAAATGCAATTATGTGGCAATATCAGGTAAGCAAATTTCTATGTAAGAAGCTTATTTCACTGAAATATCTAGAGTACTGTGCGTCATACTCATCTCATGACATTTGATTGTCTGCATAAAATGTATTTCGCTATTAGTCATGGCAGACAATATGCAAAATATTTGCAACAGATCTTTTGCACCCTCACAGTTTGCTGTATCTTTGTTTTGTATTTTATTTGAATAAAGAGATAACAAATCGTAATGGCTGACAACAGATAAAACAATTGTGTTCGTACGTGGAATAAGAAATTAGATAGTGTAGAAATGACGTCAGGGTATAGGCACTGCCATATTCTGATCTCAAATTACCCCGCACTGATTATATGACAAATCAGGGATAAAATCTACGGCAGTGCTTATCAGAAAGGCATCCAAACTATTCACACTTATGTGGGAGTGACGTTTGTACTTGTACTTGCGTATTCTGAGATTTGACGTCAATTTTACCTTAAACCTACGTAAGATTACTACTGATAATGCGCGAAAGAGACAAAAAGCATCTTGATTTCCTCAACTGCCTCAGATTTCCCAAAATCTAATAATCTGATAACAATATTGAGCCCGCATATGATATATAATTTATGACAGTTTCAGGAACGATGAGCAATGGTGTGAAATGACAAGAATATGCATGCATTACATGGCAGATATGAAACGCAGTGGGAGTGCAACACGGATGTAATGTTCTCGATTACGGGACACTTTGAGGATCCAGTTGGGAGAAAACGATAACACTGTGGGAGAAACTCAGGATAGAATCCTATTCTCGTCGAGATGAGGATGATAATGGGATGGGGTCGCATCCATAAAGATGTCTAACGCACATGTTGCTTTCATGACTGAAAACGAGAATGTGGAGCTGTTGCCTCTCTCTTTTTCTCTCTCTAACCATTACATTTTACTTTCCCAGCTAACGTCCCCGTATACACTCCACTTACACAACACATAATACAATCTTATCTGACATGATCCATGATCGTGCCCCCTTTTTCTTTTTAAATGTTGCTTCCAATCCTGTATGCTGGGAGTAAAAGCCAAAAAAATCTTTCAGCTTTACTCCCTTCAATTTTCGAACTACTGACTTGTGCACGGTACGTACTAGATATGTATGTTGTCTGAAAACCGAGTTTTCCAGCTCAAAGACTTTCACAAGCCGCTACCGCCTCCTCGGATGATATATTATCTTGTAGAACATATCATTACCTTGTCTGACCTTCTCATATCGCTTGGGTCATTTATCTGTCGAGTGTCTGTGACTGACTGATTCAGAATTAATCGTTATGTTGTTATTATTAATAATGATAGCTTTCTCCAAACTATGGAAAATTTTGTGAAGGGACTACGAGACTTACTCTGCCGTTTCCAATTCAATTCCACGCTTCCCTAAATCTATAAACTTTGGTTTGCTGGAAATAAAACAAACTGTCCTTTCTCTCTTGAAGGGAAATTGTTCGGATAACAAACAAACCATCATCCATATAGAGGGACTTTATGACTTTCCACATAAACTCCTATTCCTATTAACATTATTTAATAAAGGTCTTGATTCTATTAGCCAGCATGATAATATGCCCTGTGTCCATAAGAGATTCACATCGTGTGGGATTATATATCCTTCAAAATGTTTCAAGCTAAAGTGAAAAGCCCGGCATTAAAATGCATAGCCAGCAAAGGATCCTTACAAAGAGGTTGGAGTGGAAGCCAAAGTTCTTAAAAACTTTTCTTTCATCAACACCACCACCACCAACTTTTTGAGCTAATAAATGAAGCACACATTCAAGCCAGAGAGCGCAAATGGTGGAGCGAGTTGAATTGATATAATAAAATGAGGAAGAGGACAGGAGAGAATATGTGGGAAAATTAAGAGAGCACCCGTTGTTGCACTTTAGAGCTATTAAACAGGGTGGCTCGTACGCTTTCAAAATGATGAAACAAGAAAATTTTGCTTGGAAAAAAATCCCACTCTTTCCTACGACATCCCAAGATTCTTGTCGACAAAGTCAGATATCGTAAAAGTGGAGACTACTTTTCTCTCAACTTTAATACATAATAATGTTTTTGAGAGCAGTAGTCACTCCTCTTGTGAGAGGCAACTGGGATTCGGCTTAATTAAACTGGATATTTTATCCAACACTTTCCAAGTATTAAGATGAGAATGAGACGCAGCAACAAACAGCAGCTGGCATGCTATTTTCGAGTAAAAGGAACAAATGGAAAGTGGAAAGATCAGTAATAGAAAACGTGGGAGTCATGCTCCCATGTAATTATCACCAGGTCTAATTAAGACGTGCGAAGCAGATTGTCATAATGTGATGACAAGACGGGAGAGAGAAGACCTTGTGCCACCCTATTCGAAAATTCGAAATGTGTTCTCATCATCACTTTCACTGCCTAGAATCCCTCATTGCGATATTAAACTGCTTTAAACAGACTTCCAAAAGGGTGAAATTTGTTTTTTCATACCCAGCCGTGTTCAAGTTGGGACGAGAAGGAGAGGTTATTAGGAATTTAGAAAACTTCAAAAACATTCAAATTAACAGAAACAGACTACTAGTCTGTTTTAAATGGAAGGAGAAAATTTATGATAACTTTTACACGTTCATTTGGACGACGCACGAAGCCAGTCGTTTTGCCTGGTAGAGGAAACGATCATAATCATGATGATGATGGAGATGATGAAGGAAAAGTGTAGCAACTTTTATCAAAGGTTTTCCCTAACACCTACATTCACTTTACAACTACCGTTATGCTTGTTGAACTAATATACGTACATACATATATAATTTAAATAAATGCTACTTCCAAATGAATATTCTTTTTATACCATCGCAATGTTTTGTTTGTGCGTGTCCTTTTGTATCGACAAAAGGATATACATAAAAGAATGACACACAGCAGGAAGGAGCTGACTGGATTCACGCATTTGGAATAGAAGAGCTTCAAAATTTTGGAAGAAAAGCAAAAACATTTTGACATCATCGGAGGGAACTGTTCTTTGTTTATTTTAATTCACTTCGCTATACTCCCCCCTGCTTGCATTTGTGAGATTTCATTCCTTCAAGAATACTATTGTGAGCATTCGACGAATGAGTACAACAAGGTATGCTCTGTGTCTAACTGGCATCGAAAACAAGAGCAAAGATTTGTGTTGATGAATTCACTTCATTTTCATTTACTTATTCTCCGCCATAATCATAATGAACTTTTGCTGACTCCTTTAAGACAGGAGACTAATTAGTTTGCAGAGTCTACCTGGATTTCTGCAGGATATGAGTTTTATGAATAAACAAGAAAATAAATTATGAAATGTAGTGAATACACCCCTAAACACAAAATTTTATTCATTTCTTTCTGACAAGCAAACTTACGCTTTAAAAAGTAAACTGCTTTTTTAGAATTTTCCACTTTCTCGCTCACAATAAAAAGCTCAAGAGAGGAAGAAAGAGGTTGTCATTCAATGACAAAAAAGCGAACTTCCATTTCGTCAGTGATTATTTATGACAAAAAAGTTATAACCTAGCTGTGTATAAGAGTGGTTATGGAAGTAAAACACGTTACTTTACACGGGCCCACTACACACCAGACAAATCATCCAGGGATCAAACGGAAAACCACCACAAAACAAACAGATGAATGAATTCAATTATAAGGCAGAAGAGGCTTCTCCAAGGCTTCAGGCCTTTTACGTTGATGAGAATATCAAAATTTCAAAAGAATAACTTTCCACGACGCGGAAGGGACGAGTGAGATGAACCTCCATCCAACCGCAGACGTGTGTGGCACGAGAGGATGGGATCGCTTTATAAGGTGACATTACCAGATATCTATGCTGGTGTAGAACCTTGTTATCAGGGTATATTTAACAACCGTAAATACATATGCCTAGCATATTTATAAAAATAACTTGTACAAATATGTACCTACATCATATCATTGTGGATACTTTTTATATAAAAGTTGGCAACTTTGCTATTGTTACTTATGTCACATTAAACTTTCCCGAGCACATCAATCTATCCATCCAACATTTTTTCTCGAGTAAAACAGTAACAAAAGCGCACAACTTTACTCTCTAAATCATATCATCTGCCTCCTTTTTGTTCACTACACGCTCGCCCTGTTAGCCCTTTACCAGTTAGCTGGTTAAACGAAGATGAACTATGAAAGAGCGAGCTGGGATACCCTTGGGACAAGGTATCCAATTGTGATAGGACTCACTCTTGGGACTTGTACACACCCGCTTTTCCTCATTCACTCCGTCTTTCCTGTTTATCTAAGCTTTTCAGGGGTATAGTTATACTTGCTTAAAAATTACTGGAACGAGGAAATAGGTTGAAATGAGAACATCCAGACAGGAAGACTTTCGTTAATGAAATATAAACTCTAAAAATGTACTTGCTACACGGCTTGTATCTCTAGAAAGTTTTTAAATCGGTACTTCCAACTTTAGTAGAAAATAGTCTAGAAATGGCTCATAGAGAAAGAACAAATATGATTTGATAATACATGTTATCTACACCACATGAGGTAGAGATCGCCGTGAACAACGTGCATGATCCTGACACGAACAGGAACGAGTTTTCGTAGCGTGCTAGTTTTTGCGTGGGCTATCTTATATAAAGTCATCATCGAGGTCACCCTCACAAAAAAATCTGCAACTTCAAAGAAAACAATTTCTCTTTTTTGTTGCAGCTTAACAAGCTCTCGTCGAAATATGACAAGGAGTAGGGAGTAGCAAGTGTAGCCTGGAGAGAGAAGAAAAAACTGTAGTCTGTAGTCCTTTAATGATATTTTTTTCAAAGGGAGCAACAAAAGACGATAATGTTCCAAAACTCCTTGAAGATCCCATCCTGAGTCACATCAGAATCTGAATTCTAAATCGATTCTTTTATTTCTCTTTGTTCAGCTCTTCGAGGTCCATCCATTCTGCGAACGTAAAACAACTCTACTTCCCTTTTTAAACTTGGTAATAGACTTGATATTGTCGTCCGATTCGGGAATGACGTTTAACGTTTTTCAGGTTTTATATACACTCCCCTAATATCAGATGTTGTGTAAAAAACACAGTCAGCTTATATGTATATCCATGATATCAAAGCAAAATAGCTTGTAAAAGCGTAATCCGTTCCTGTAAATGGCAAATAGCTACTGAATAAAGAGTCAAAATAGGGTGATCTCAAGGCACAGCAACTCCGTTTTTTGCCAACAAAACCCGATACACAATATCAAAGAAGATTTACCCAAGACTGGTAAGGAAAGTGACCTGTATCAAGTTATATGTCAAACGATCAGAATAGAGTATTGCTCTACTTGCATATAAGAATTGTCGAGACACGTAGGTATGTATCTACATAGAATTCTTTGAAATTTCAGTTTGCTCACAACTATTCTAGACAACTGATCTGACAAGATATCAGATTGTGTCATTACAAAAGAACCAGAAGCGAGAGGCAAAAAGCTAAAGGATTTTTATAGAATCGATTTCCTACAAAACAGGAACTGGAAATAAGACATAATAATGCCACTTTTTTCTTATATGCAATCTCCACTGGAATTTTCTCCCCAAAAAAGGATTCCAATAAAAAGAGAACAAGCTCTCGTCCGTTGGGAAACACTGCTAGGATTATTTTTTCCTCTCTGTAAAATATGTATGTATTCATTGGATTAAAAAATACGACCAAAAACAGTTTTCGGGTTGATCATATTGGTATTTCAAGAAGGATATATTTCCTCACAGTAAAATAACCGGATCTTTTCATGATCCTTTTTTCCCTTATCGCCTTTTTACTGAATAATAAGATGAGGATAATATTGCATTTCTAAACTTGCTTCTCATTTCAAATGCGGACATTTGTTTTGAAAAGTGCACTTTTTTGCCATCAATGACAGACAGGGTTTTTGGCGGCGAGGTTAAAAAAAAATACGAAATTCTCTTTAGAACCTATAATTTTACCAAGTCAATAACTGACAATGCCTTTCAACCTCATCTACTTAAGTAAACAGTATGATTGACTTTATTCATTCTTTTAATATTCAAAAGCTGAGAATCACGGTAAAAATTGTCAATTCTAAAGCACTCTCCTCAAAAACAGCCTTTTGAAGTGAACCTTATTTTATGCAAGTATGTATATGTAATAATAATTCCATTAACTGTTCAATCCAAAACCGAACACTCTCCTTATGAAAGCCGCTTAACTCAGATGTGCAGATGTATTTAGGTTTGAGAGCTGAACAATGTACATTTTTTGGGGTGAAAAATGTAAGATGATGTAAATGCATGTTGAATATTGAGGAAAAAACTTCCGTCACAGGTTGTCAGCAGAACATCCTTTGCATTGTATGCCACAAGGATTCCCAGTTTTTTTGTGGGCACCATCAATAGTTCTCAATGATGATGGTGGTAGTGAATATGGGTTTCTTGTATAATATGACACAATACGAGGGAAAAATCATCAGGGGGTCTTGTCTAAGCCTTGGATGATTGAAACCCCGGGGGGTAATGATAGTGTCCACTCAACTCCTTTGAAAAACTGTTTGCATAGAACCTTTCCTTATTGCACAGGGTCTAACTGCAATTCGGTTTATATTTGATTTTATACAACAAAACGCAAAATAGCTGTTTTTCGTGGTCAACTTGTCTGTTTTGAGTGAAAAAAGTGAAACTGCTGTCATTTGCCTGCAATGATCAAACAATTCACACCAAGCTGACAAAACCATAATATTATACATAGATATGCAAGTAAAATTTTAACCAATCTAGAGCAGGGACAATTTGGATATTTTTGTTAGTGGAAATGAAGACATCATCCAGAAGCAAAAATTTGTCTCTTCCCTTTGAATTCTAAATGCAAATGGCACTTAGGGTCGAAATCTCGGAATGCAGCTGTCATTAGAAATGTTAAAATTGATCTGCTAACATATGAGCATGGATTTTTGTAAAACCATTTATGGTAATGGAAGTGCCGTTTATGTATATAACATAGGTAAAAGCGTGTTAACAGAAGGCAGAAAAGGTTGACACTGATTTAGAGCCGAGTCGGTGTTATGCAAAAGCCAGAAAATAAGAGGAAAAGTAAATAAAATTGAACCACACGGAAGACCCATAAGACCCGCAATAAAATAAGAGATAGAAAAGGGTCATTATTGAGATGATAATCATATGTGTAGTTGGTATGCGGTATGACCTTATGAGCATTTAAGGCCTTTTTGCAGTTATGTATAAAGGATAATGGCGTTTTTGTAACAAATTTCCTATCCTCATCAAAAAAAGGCAGGGCGCTAGCAAATGAATAACTTTTACTCTATATAATTCCTCTGCAAACAGACCTGGAGCTAACTCGTTATCATTATTTTGTCGCATTGAATATTCTCCAAAAATACAAATAGTCGGACGACATTAGGTATTGACTTTAGTGGGCAGGGTCCATACGGATAATAAATTAAGAGAATATATATATATTTGTGCTGTCGGGTGTCATTATCTAAAAATGATATGATACATCATGTATCATACATGTATATTGTTGGACGCCTTACTGCTGAAAATCGTCACGGTTTTACATTCTTCCTAGCATCTGTACAGAATTGATTACATCACTCTCACCAGTCGCTGGTGTAGTGTTTTCTGTGCACTATAATTAAATTTCATGAAGCTGCATTTATAGCCGCAGGAGTTAAGAGAATTCAAGAATGGTGAATGGAGAATTTTCAAGAAATAAAAATATAATGCGTAGTCACAAACCAGGAGCGAGCAAAAGACTTGGAATGCCACTGTTTGAAAATGCCTTAAGGAATATAGAAAAATGGAAACGGTAGACAATGGGGAGCCAGACGACCCTGTTTATGTAGGACGTTATGCTATGCTGTATACCCAAAATCATTCCAGCATGTATAACTAGGTATAGACATCAGGTTATATCCAATTTCCCAAGTATTAAATACAAACAGACAAAACCAAGCTTTGGTTTAGATGCATACAAAATTCAACAATGAAATCCCACAAGCTCACCACTGTGCATACACTACCCCGTACCAAAGTCTTGTTTCCAGTTTTAACCATGAAATCAACATTATTCCTCTGCCATGACCCTATAAACTTCTCACTTTTTGTGCAATGAGATCACCATCATTATGTTTCATGCTCCACACTTTTTTAACCGTGGTTAACCAGTCACTTCCGAGTAGAAATTAAGAGAACAGAAAACTTTTAAAAAACTGCTTTGCCAGCCCTTAACAACTCTTTGAGACACGCATTTTAATTTTTTTCAGTTGTGTATTTTGTAAAATGCTCATTGTGAAAACAAGGAAAGATACTGTTTCTCTTCTCATCATCAGTCACTTCATATCTGTCAGAAAGTAAAGCAACGACCAGTTTCACGGTTCATCTGACATTCGACACTAGCTCAAACTAGGAGAAAACAAGGTTTTAAGAGGGCTTAAAGTGAGAAACGCATAAAAATTGAAGATGAAGTAACGTAGCTTGCCCCCTCATCTCTTTAAAAAAAGGTTTAAGCGTCTTATATACCTACCTACGATCTGGTGACGTTTCTCTCTATATAAATTACAAACAACAGCTAACAACGTATCAACTATGTGACAAACAAGGGCCAGATGCCCGAGCTAATTTGGGCATAAGTCCCAAGGAAAACAAAACAGACAGGGAGACATGTTCATACTCAGTTTTAATTTTAATTACTCTTGTGCCACCAAACCCATTTAGAAGCAAGGAAGATTGCGAAGCATAAAAATGAGATGGTTTTAGTTTCTGAAAATGCATATCTCTTTTAACTCCAAAGAAGATAAAGGCACAACAAGTTGGACCTCAAAATAAGGACAGACAAGCTAAAAGGAAAAGCTAAAAAGTTCAAAGACCAGGAAAACAGCTTGACCCTTGCTTGTAATTTGATTTTTATGAATAAGGCATACACACACAGATGCATGCACACAAAGTCTTCCGTGCTGCATCCGTACTGCCTGCTTACACACATGTTAATGTTGTTTCTTTATGCGAGATCATGTCAGAGAAAGGGACCAAGGGAGATACAGAGATTGAAGATTTCTTAGTACGTAATTCGAGTGATAGAAGACCCTACAAACTGAATGAGCATACTTTTCATCTTCTTTCGTCTTTCCCATAATAATTTCTTGCTCAGACCAGAACTGTTCCCAGTTTGTCTAAACTGGGAAAACAAAGAGATCATTTTGGGAATGAAGATGCGAGTGTTTTTTCTCTCTGAGGAAAATCCACAGGGGGTCCCGTTCACTTTTTTTAGCCAGGAAGTCCTTAAGGGACCACGCCCGCATTCACGTGCACCAGCCACATCTGTAAAAATTCACCACTTTTTTCTCTCCCCACTTTTCTCACTCTTTATGTCATATATTCAATTCATAACAGGCAGTACTGCTCAAAACTGTAGTCACGCAAGCATCTCAACTACCCCCATACAACTTGACAGCATTCAGAAAGCATTAGAGAAGACTGTAAATTGGTAAACAGCGAGCATCTTATAAAAGAGCTAAACACATTGACATCAATACTTTTAAAAAGTACCACCATTCCAAAGTCTACCTTAGTTTACGTAGAATCCAAAGTAAATCAAACCTGAAGCTGACCGCTATTTATTCTAATAATTTTTGTGCTTGATATTAAGAACTAGCTCGTGGCGATGAGGCTTGTAAATGTGATCGACAAAAGAATAACGACAACAGTAAAATACAAAAACTTGATGAAATATGCATTCATCCTACAATTTTCTCAACTCTTGAATTGATGAAAGTTATACATACTAGAGAAAATAAAATCAAGTGGTGGACAGAGTGGTACATCATATCACGACAAGAGAGATATCATGTTTTATGAGGGCAAATAACGTGTGTCTCTCGCTGACAAATTGCTCGGAATTGACTTCAGAGAGAAAATTACACAGGTCGGCTGACAGCAAAGAGGAGGAAAAAGTGGACAGTATCGATTTAATATATCGAGTACAATTACCAGCTCCCACTATCATACACACACCGTCAGTGAGACATCATCAAGACCAACTTCTTTCTTGTCTCTGATATCCACATATCTAGTCATCCACCACTCCCATAATATTTACTTTTGCACGATGGTCATCAAGAATCCCGAGGACGAGGATGGATACTCAACTAAGCCCATCGGATGGCCTACTCAAACAGAAGTTAATGCATGCACGACACGGGAAAGTACAAAGCGTCGTGTTTTTGCCCACTTAATAAACTTCCCACACTAGCACAAATTTATGGGCTGATAGTGGTACTCCATGGAGTATATATTTTATTAATGCCCACCACAAGTTCATCCAACAAAAGTTTAATAAATGGATAGCTGTCTGGCTGTATGTGTGCGTATGCACCTATCTTGTTTGCAAATGAAAGGGAAGTGAGGTAGGGTAGATTTCAATTATGATGGGTTTCAAGCACACATTTTGTCCACAACATTTTTTGCTGGACAACACTTGGCCGAGCACACACGGTCCAGTGTCGTTCTCCATAAACAACAATGCGACACTTGGAATTACTCCAATATGACAAATTATCTGTCTCAGAGATATAATACAAAACTCATACGTCCCCACGTTTTATTACTATAATACTTGCAAAATGCAATTTATAAGTAATGTTTCTTCAAGCAATGAATATAAACTATAGGTTTTAGATATAGAAAGCATACACTATTCATAGATCTCTCTACAACCCTTAATTGAAGACGAGTGACGGGTAAATATCATTATTGGAAGAAAGTTTTTAATCATGATGGTCAGGCGGCAATGCTTTGATAATACTTTCTTTCAGATTACCCTTTTCATCATACATGTATTTTTCGAGCGGGGAGAAAATATTCTTTCAAGGAACAACGGTATAGTTTTCGATTTGAAGTCTTACAAGTCTACAACTTCCTAGAGAAAAGGGTAATGATAACGTCCCATTATTTGCTCAAGAAAACTATTGTCTTTTCGACTGGACAATTGTTACAAAAGCTTACTTGACTTGACCTTACTGCATTGTGTGCAAGATACTATGCATAGAAGTTATTATTTCCACATTGCTTCCATCACTTTACTTTTTGTCTGTAGTTCCCATGCTTGACTAGTCCACTACAACTGCACTCATTGATATGACTTGACTTTTATTCCCATTAATGCATTTTGTGAAGGGGTTGTATGTTGTATGAAGCCATATAATAATGGTGTGGTGGATGGTGGAGTGCTTACAAAAGTAATATTGGTAGATTCGCTTTACGTATATATGCATATTTCACCTGAGACACATATCATTGACAAGTCATGTCACGATCAAGAATTCATCATTTCTACCGCAAACATTACTTTTGTATCAATTCTTCTGCTGGACAAAATATATTTGCAAAAGAGTTCTCTAATAAAGGAAAGAATCCTTAAGAAAGAGTCATTTCTTACATATGTTGATTGAAAAGTCTGGAAATAGGGTCAGTGTGAAAATAAGGTTTTCTACTTCAACGACTTTTATTGATTGACGGTCCTAAGCTAATTTTCTATATGATACCATTTCGAATTCTGTGATAATATGTGGTTATACTTCCAATGAAAGTAAAGATTGTTTTTCATTCATCGTATTCTTCTCATATTGTGTGTCCATACCTTACGATATGATGAATATGCAAAGGGGTACTATCTCAGGAAGTGGACAACAATAAGCCGGCAATCCAATATTTCCATTGAATGAAGATTAAAGAGGCACACGAGCAAGCAGTAGTGAAGAAGAGCCAACTTAACCCTTTGCAGTACACGATCACAATTTATTTTGGTGCTGATTTATGAATGACCACTCAATCATTAAAGCTGAGAGCTTCAGAAAATGAATGAACTTTTGTGGTCGTTCCGCTTCAGTGATTAACAAGCAAGGACATATGTAATCCTATAGCTTTTCTCGTGTCATCGCATAAAGCCGAAGAACATGGGATTTAGCATCCTATTCTTACATAAACTCATCCTTTCAGAAGATGACATTTGTAATTTTATTGTGGTTAGGCACGGATGCTCTTTCAGAAACTATTTGTGGAATTCCAAATTAATTCATGCGAACATCCTATAACTCACAATCGTTTCTTCATTTCAATATTCAATGCCGAACGATGGGCAGTGGGCAATATAAATATGAGCAAAACGCCTTAGCATTTTTGTATGCCGAAGGTATCAACGCCGATTTGAAAAAGGCAAAAGGAAAAATTGAGTTCAAAGCAAATGACTTTCGCGAATTATTAAATGCAAGGGAACTTGATTAAATACTTAAAATCCTTAAAAGTATATTCTTTACAAAAATGAAATCTACAATCTAGAGCCAGTTTTTTTGTTTAATTCCCCAACTTCAATCAGTAATGTAATTACACCAAATAAACATTTTAACTAGATCATGATTACTTAAATGCAGTGCTGTGATTCCTCATGAGTTATGGTATATATGATTATGCATGATTTCATTCACACTAAACAAGCAAAGTAGTGATCAGTAGTGTTAACCGTCAATTCCAGCAGTGAGTAGATATCTCATGTGAATAATTTTCTAGTCGTTGGTATTAATTTACATGATTGACACATTGACTGGCACTTGTAATTCAATCTGATAACTTGCAGTATTTTAACAAAAAAAACGTACGAACAAAATATTCCTAGAATGTAGAAATGATAAGAAACGAGTGAATGCTCTCCGAAGCGATGATAAGGTATGAATATTTTTAGCATTATAATGATCATGCAAGGCGAGTTATAATCGTCTCCTATAAGTTTAATTTACAGGCAAACTTCAGTCATTAACCTTACTTTACTCGATGAATATTGATATTTAACATCAATTAACAATTTACTGACGATATTTATCTGCATTTTAAAAGCAATAATTGTGATCACGCCATGTTTACATCATCACGTACACATTAAAGATCGAATGATACTCATTGATTACGGTAAAACAAGAGGGGCTTACCTTGATGATTAACTTTCCTTGCGACTGGTTTGCACCGCATGATTATCAGGTGTGAGGGTACTCAAGTCTAGTCTACCAAACAAGGGTTGCCTCATATGATTCGTGGGAGTTGTTGCTCATTCCATATATGTAGGTATGTATGAAAGTAGGTAAAGGTACTTTCCTAAAAACAAAGGGTCCACATAAACTGACTTTGTCTAAATTTTCACGTACTACAGAAGCAGGTGCGGGTATGTCTGATTTCTTGATTAGAGTTGAGTTTTCACGTTTGGAATTGTTTATACACCACTGCCACCACAGTTTAATATCTTCTGGTTACGTCAAATATTCAAATACACAAAATACCAGTCAATTTCTTCCGTTAGATATCAAATTTGTAATTAGTCACTTCTGTAATTCGTAATTAGTTATAGTTCTTTTCCACATAAGTTCCAAGTCACCAACCAACTGATAGCTAATTCGCAACAACGTTTTATTTTATTTTCGTCCAATGCTCTTCATGCAAATTCCTAGAAAATTGACGACTCCAAGAACCCACGCGTATTAACAAAGACCAAGAATTCGACAATGGAACATATGAGATACATTATTCGGGGGAATAAGAGTCAATGAGAGAGTGAAGTCGTAAGGACGATATGATGATTGCTCTGTAGATGAGTGCGTGAGAGTGAATGAGGAGCAGTACCGAGATTCATCTGCACATTACATGCAGATATTCCCACTATCCATGTGATATGATAGGAACCGAGGGACAGTGAGAAATGCTAAGCCACACACACGGTGAGCAGGAGACACTCTCGGAAAGAGCGTAAACAAGGAGTCAGAACAAACAAGCAAGTTCACAGTTTCTACCTACTCGTATCTCTATTTCCCAATAGTTCACATGACACAAGCTGGCAAAAAAGCTCACCCTGTACTGCTGTCGTAATAAAATGTAGTTTTGTTGCTGTATAACATAACCCCAGCTCCACGACGGTGATAGGAACCATATGGATTTAACATGTTATACGGAATGAAATTGGTTGGACGGACGGAGAGAGAAAGGATAATGCTTGAAAGAACATATAGCACGAGAGATGTGTCTTATGCAGAAGGAGTTGCTTGTTTTGTTGGAAAAATGCTTTTCCAGAGGTGGTGCATGGATATATTCAGTTTACGTTCTCTTCACACACACACACACACTCACACACACCAGCAGAGAATGCAATTGCTTTTATGGTATTATTCTTGCTGATTGCTGTCTTGTCTTGTCTATCGCTTTATATCGGTAGACTTATCATGTATTTCTTTATGATTGGAATATAGAGTTCGCTCAATTTTATCCTTCGTGTCTATCTATCTTTCCTGAGAACTATATATATGTACATGAAAACAACACAGTGTACATGGTACATTATCCGAGAGAGAGAGACTGAGATTTATCCCTACAACAATCCCCTGAACAGGGAATGTACAAGTATGCGTTCATTTGGCTCACTCGTATTCTCTCTTGGGTCGATGATGTTAGATGTACGTATCTGCTCCATAGGTATCTCTATGTATCTCTGCATGTTTGGCTTCCTGGATAACCATCCGTAAGAAGACGAGGCGAAGAGCAGTGAGAGTGAGAGAAGATTGTTAAAAGCAAAGGATGGGGCGCAGTTCCCGCAGAATGGACATTGGGATTGGGGATGACTCTAGGATGGGACCCGCCTTCTTCCCCTCCTCATCACCAATCCCTATCCTATCTGTCCGATCCATATATCTGTCCAAATATTATATTTTCTCTGTCTCTTCTTCCTCGACGTCTTGATCGTCGTTCTCGTCTTCTTTCTTTTCTTTTTTCCTTGTACACTAAACTTCTACTCACTCTCTCACGATCAGTGTAATGCTCTTCCCGGGATCTATCCTCGCCCTTTTATTCTCCTCTACACAAAAACCAACTTTTTCCTTACTTTACAAAAAGTTGTTATATTATCATTCCCGTTCTCTCCAAGCTTGTATTTCTACAACTTCTTGGAGAACAGTATTTTTTCTCTCTCCTTTTCTTTCTACTCGAGGCACCCTACCACCTTACTAGATCGAACAAAAGGCTCGTCTTCGATGTGACAGAGAAACTTCCTTTTATTCAATATCTCCCACTTATTCTCCCTAATGTTGCACTTGAGTTTAATAGACATGTCCTACCATTACTGGGAAATGCGCTCTCGTCTCTACAAGTAGAAAGTGAGAGGAGAATAGCATTTCCTGAGAAAAACTCACTCGCAGCACACGATGATAATAATAGTCACCAGCTACGTTGGCAGATCAGGATACACGTACAACGGTTCATACATTTTACTTTTATTTATGGATGTATACCGTAAAAAGTAAGGAGGCTGGGGATATAGCGAGAGCAAGAAAAATGAGTCTTCTTTGGAGAAAGGGATTGCTCGTGATCGTGATGGAAGAAAGAGAAAGTTATCTGAAAGAGTTTTAGTTGGAAAGCTTCATGTCAGCTTGAAATCTGTTCGTAGGGATGTGAGGGATGTATATTCTCCTTGATCTTTTCTGCTTAGATACTCAATCCTCGTTCTTCGTGTGGACGAGAGGGAAGGATAAGGGAAAACTTTTTCGAGATCCTTTCCCCTCCTTCGTTTTCTTCCTTTGGAGGAAAAAGTTTTGATAAGAAATTGAAGTTACATATAAGTTAAGGGAAAAGAAAGATATCAAGAGATACTTTCACAGGAGTACACTCACTTGGAGAATATCATCTGCTCTACTAGTCTACATATTCGCAGAGCTGCCTGCCTGCTGTGAGAGACGTTGCTGGGAGAGAGTTGGAGAGAAAGGCGATGGATAATCTACCAGCTGCCTGAGCTCCTTTCTGATGCTTTTCACGGAAATTACGGATATTCTCCGTCATCACTAATAATATCGCGACGAAAGGGAATGAAGAGAGTGCGCTGTACACTGGGGATATATGTAGTTATATAGAAAAAATGAGTTGTGAGGAGGTTATGTCATTTTATTACTTCCTGAAACCAACGAGGAAACTTTCTTTTCCTTTCTTACTTGGTCCTAAAGCGGAGTGAAACTGAGACGGGCGTTTGAAGGCTAAGGGGAAAGTTTACTTACCAACCAATGGAATAATGTCGATAACGGTCTGCTGGTCCTAGTAGCATTTATTTTTGATACTTACACGAGGGTCGAAAAAGAATCAAAAATTCATTTTACTCCAATGTGCTTAGCGATGGAATAAATGGCAGGCTTCTTCGTGTGAGGTTGCAGAGAGCATGAAAAAAGTTTTGAGCAAGTGATTACAATACAAAGCTTTTAAGGTTGAGCAAAATATATTATATTGAGCGCTCAATTTAATTTTGTTTTAATAATTAAATTTGTCTATTTAAAAACATAAACTGCATTTCTGAACCACAAAAAAGTAGCGAGTCATGGACAATAGATTGATAGTCCGAAATGTAAACCTCTCGCTCATATCGTCATTGGTACAAGGTCAGACGAGTTGATCACCTTAAACAAGAAAAACATATCTGCAACGATTGGAGTACCACATGAAACATTTCATTTGCAATACTTTGAGTTGGAAATAAGTTGGTCGACAAAAACACCCATTCTTCAATATTGCAACTGCACTTGTTCAGGTTGCACACGATAATTTCCCGAAAAACTCTTGCTAGTGCACTGTGTCGCATGAGGTGTTTTATACTTTCTAATACTTGCTTTCCACAACACTGCGTCTACCCCAGTATATATTAAAGTTTGGGAAAATTGTGTATAACGGAATATAAGCAATAAACAGCAATATTTCTGTAATATTGGGATGTAAAACAAGTCCATTTTCACGTCGGACATGGGAACTGCATTGTGAACACTAGAGAAATTTACTGTAAAAGGGAAACCCGGAGACAGAGAGAGAACAATGCATACGTACTTATATTCTAAATTTTATACTTTGTGTCTCTCCCCCTCATCTCAACGTAATTTAGGGAGAACATAACACGTAAACCCAAAATATCTCACTCACTTCCCACTACACTTTCATTGCAAAGTGTCACAGAATTCAAAAGGAAAAAGAGTAATGGGTTGTAGAAATGCCTGTGGAGAATATATACGACCCTGGCTGATTCTTGATCTTCTGTTCAATGATATTATGAAAAATCGATCAGGCTCCGTGAAACAGACTTCTAGATTTCTCTTTTCTTTTTGAGCTTTATACGCTATTTATATCTTGAAAACCTAGGCACGGGAGAAAAAAAATATCGCGATGTTAATCCTGATAACCTCGTATTAGTTTGCATAGAGGTAGTTCTCTGTGTTTTGTAGAAATAAATATTTTTGACCTTTCATAAAAAATTCGAAAAGTGATAACTTTATTCCTAAATGTAAATTACCGTCTTTTCTTTGCTATTTGATGTATGGATTTGGAATTCTCGAAACCAAATATATTTATTCATCATTATGCATGTTAAGATTTGCATAAACGTAAACATTATTTACAACTTTGATTTTATCCAGATTGAAGGCATTGAAACCTAAGAACATAAGGATTACGAATGTATTAAAAGAAATTAAATTGGGAAAAATATCAAATTTCGCAACTTGAATGTGAATTCGATTATAAGAACGTGATATAAGAATTTGACTGCTGCATTGATTACTGATTTGTAAGTCTTTCCATATTGAAGAAGTTTGACAAAATTGCATGCTGTGGTGATATACATATATAAAGTTGAACGGATTTTTGTTCGAGATATTAGAGGTTATTATTCTCCTGCTTAAATTCTCACTAACTATAAGCCTGAAAAGAAAAGGATTTAGACAATACTGTAAGCACATTGATTTTTTGTACACATCATGATATAATGTATGTATGCAGTAGAAAATGTGGTATACCATATCATATGGACTAGGATTTTTTCAAAGATATAGATATTAATATACCCTTAAGGGGAATACCATTATGACGTTTTTTAGTTGACTGTCGGTAGCTTTGAGCTCTGTGACTCGGCGTTGCATTATCGGTTCATTGGTATTGAGATGTAGGTCAGTTATGAGCAGCTTCGACGTGCCATTTTCTCACGAAATCAAGACAGAACGCATGCAAATGTCAGTATTATTTTACGGTGTTGTTTTTAAGGGGAAGTGAAGTAAAAACCTCGCATATCCCACCATGCTGTAAGGTACATGGCTTGAAAAACACCCTACCTTAATGATATGCATATATTGACAATATTGTACAAATCTCTTTGTACCTCATTGATTTCTGAATCGAATCACTTACAAAACGAAGTATACATAAGTGCCCTTTAATGCTCTTGCTCCCTTTCAATCTTAAATCATTTTGATTGCCTTTCATTTCATCTTTGTGGTCGTGGCTGCTCTGTCAAATAGGCCTGAACGAATGAATGAGAAGAGTTAAAGGAACTAGGATGCCTTTACTTTTTTGCGGGATTTTTTGTCCCTTATTGATCGAATATTCATCGTGTATCTTGCCCTGATTCACTGAATTAAAATATCATCCAGAGCTGAACGATGGGAGCTCCTTCAGTCACGGTGGAACCACCTTCAACAAATGATATGCATGCATTAAATTATCTCTCAGTTTGTTCTCCGATGATACCCTGACATGATCTGAAATGGGCATTGTTGCCATTCCAAGACTGAAAAGTTGCACCTTTTAGAAATATCTATGAATTCCTTTACTGTTATCAATATCGAAAAAATCAATAATTTATGTATTTCATTAATTTAAAAATAAAATATGGTACACATCCCCTTGAGTATAAAGCGTAACAAAATTTATTGTCATGAACAAGTGAAGTGATTCGTTTGCATAGCTGTGCAATCATTTCTAACCTGCTCCTTAATTTTGCCTTCCCAGTTTCTGAGTTCTACTTACACATTCTGAGAATTTAAATAACTATAAGTAGCTTGTAGATTTGTATAGAAAGACCTTAATGATGTATGTCACATCTCACGAGTCTCATATTTTGCTTAAGGTCTACATTTAAATTTACACCTTGATTCTAGACATGACTATCTAATTTTATCTCATATACACAAACCAAAGCAATGATTGCCTGCCAAAATCGCAGTTATATCAGGATATGCAATGAAAATAATAATTTTCGTGTTCTCTTTATCTCATCTGTCCACCGTAGCTATTCAGCTTGGAGCTTTAAAGTTAGGAAGCGTTTGAAATCAAGTATAAAATAGATATTGAAAAATATCAAAAATCAGAGCCTCCAGGGAGTTTAGGATCCTGATATCGACTGAAAACCTACTTGTAAATACCTAATCGTCTATTTATCACACTCACGCTTCACTCCCAACAAACATTGAGGGAGAGAGGAAGAAAAACAAATTTTCAATTTTCACATAATTGAAGAAGCATGAAATAAAAACTCTCAACGGTCTGATGAAATGTTTCATCCTCCTACGCCATTCTCACTGTCGCTAGTTGATATGGACAAAATACTGCGTCTTGGAAAACAAGCACAGAAAGTGTATCCACCTCTGCGGAATTTGTGGATACAACCATCACTTTAATGAAAGATACGCCTGTGAAACCTAAAACCAAGCAGAAATACTGCGGCAGCCTGTCTTACATAAAGTGGGGCAGCGGTTATTCCAGTCCCGGCATTTAATAAAAAGTCAAACTTGATTGAAAGGCGATTTGTAATCATCATCTTGACAGACCGGAGACCAGCACTGGACTCATCGCTACTGAGGGCAATACATAAGTTTTTTCCGGTCACTTTTGTTACTCATTGAGGACGCAGATACCTCCAAAACCTTGTTACTTTTGTCGTCATTGCGCATTGCTTCTGCTTCAGAACCTGGTTTCCGAGAACTGACAACTATAATACTCGTATTCAATGGTACCTTTTCTCCTCTTGAACCTCCGTACACAGTAGTTAGTATAGTGCACTTATCCAAAATTAACGTTTACGTCGAATCCTTTCCGAGTTTTTATCCCTATTCAGTTACCATCATCATCCACTGATACGAAAAGTTTTTAAAGTTGAGATTTGTGTGTGTAAAAGCGAAGATGAAGTGAAACGTGAAATTTGAGTACACAAGAATCAAGAAACAGATTCATGCAGTAGACATGCCTGAAATTGGAGGTTTTTCCTTTCATTTTTATAATCATTCAGTTAACCAAGAAGAGCAAGCTTTAGATTCTGGTAAAACGTAAAACTCTGTTCTAGAGAGAAGATTCGAGAGAACCCGACATAAAATATGGTTTGAAAAGTGAATACCGTATATTTATACGGAAAACAGCTTATTATGATATATTTGATGTTCTTGAGCTTCTGTTCCATCCCAGGGTTATCCTATCTCTGAGTGCCTTTATATGCGTTTATATTGCAAGTGAAGAGAGAAGGGAAAAAAGTGAGAGCTACAACTTGACTCTTTCGGTCGGTTTAACTTTGCTTTGCCTTTGGTCTAGGGCCTTTCGTTTCGGTTGACTGGGGAGTTGAGAGATCTTCTTGTGTGATGTAATATCATATTGGATGTGTAGTGTAATATGAAAGTAATATCTTTCATATTTTTTTTCTTTCTGAATGTTGACTCACAGATACGATGTTATGATACGAACGGAACAGGGGATGTTTTAATAAAGCACAATGAGTAGTAACAGAAGGAGAGAGAGGTAAACGGTTGGATTAACTTGATTTTCTGGTAAATTGGCTCTCGCCATAAAAACCACAAGAGCAATTTGAGACGAAGGGACGAAAATTTCCATTGTTTTTTATGAGCCATTTGCCTCTTCACAATATTGATTTTTTTCATCTTCCTCTCTCTTCAACAAACTAATATATTAAATATATATATGTGTGTGTACATCTGAAAAAATCATTGCAGCTTCACTTCTCTCTTTACATTAAATCTACACACAGGCTCCGATTTTGTGGAGAAATGTAGATATAGATAGGTATTCAATTCCATATGATATGGCGAAGAAACATTTGCTTACTGGTTTCGGTAGTCGCACACTTGCCTCTTAATATCATGTCAATTTCTTTTTTCCGGACAACAAGACGAGAAAATGCTGGCGGACGCTGCTTCTGATGCTATTAGATAAAATGTAGCAAGCATTTTTTTCTTTGGAGTTCCCCTCGAAAAGGAAAAGTGGCTCGGGTGCATGAGATGGGACTTTGTGTTCAGATGACTGACCAAGTGCTTACTACAGGCACATCAGATCAGCTTCTTGACTACTCAGCTGGAACATGGAGAAACTTGGTAGCATTCGGTGACAGAGAAAGCTGAGGGAAAACCTTATGATACGGTTTTATGGATCAGAAGATTTAGACTCTAAAGGGAGAATTTCAACAGGCTCTATGAGCTATGCTGTAATATGCTAAAGAATAAGCTTAGAATAGAAGTGGGCGGAAAGCACTTGGCTAAAGTACCAGGCATAGAAAGAGACACGGTGGAATAAGCTAGCAAAAGTTTTATCTAAATTTTAAGGGGGAAGAAAATTATACCATTGTAGAAGCAAAATAGATACTACAAGGAATGACTCGCTGGCAGTAAGGAAAGCTCAGAAACGAAGACGAAACACTATTGGTTTTAGCCCAAGAAAGGGAGGGATGTGCACATAACGCAATAGATATGACAGTGAGGAGCATCAGCGCATCCTTTTCTCACGTAGGCGGAGGGGATGAGCTTGTTGTCTTGTGCGGCTCGACCCAACTTTTTTACGATGCTGATCAAGCTTGAGAATGAGTGGGCTCTTTACAATAAGGACGGTTTACTACATACTTGCTATGCTGTGTATTTTATAGTTAAATTTGTCAACGGGTCAGGCTGATGTATTCTGTTAACATGCGTTGATATACCTAATCTGTGGTTAGAGCTTTGTCGTCATATATTTGCCCTGTTAAAGAAATAATGGACATCGCATCGCTTATTTAAGGAGAAATTCCAGAATCACCTATGTGAACTTTGACTGATAGCATTATTCATGTAATTTCCCTTTACTCCGAAAGTAGGATACTTCCCATGAAAGTGGTGAATAGCCACTTGACCATTGTCATACTCATGGAGTAAATGACAAACGGATGTCGTTTGCTATAACTTCCCAGTGGAAAAGTCATTATAAAAAGATTGATTACGACCTGATTTTATCTTCAGAAAATTACGGTGAGCCAGCAGAGCAGTGTGCATATGTTTTCGTGGTATGTAAAATACGGTAATATGTGGATTGTGGTGTTTTCTAAGAAAATTATTTGCTGTTCTCATACATTAAATCATATCATTTCTCTGACTCTATTCTGCCTAGAAATGTCAAAC